>JBBPFD010000716.1:0-160000 GCA_038363315.1 Mugilogobius chulae | reverse complement strand
CGGTTCTGGAGGAGGGATTTAGGTGATGAACAAAGACAAAATAATCCACACAGACTGAGTAGTTTTGTCCAAAATGCTCCAGACCAGCAAACTCCACCGTTACACCACAAAAACAGCACGTTTGCTGAGGTCCGCCGATCAAAACTAACCCGGAGAAACACAGCGCTGTTTGATCAAAAAACTCTGTGAAAGTTTTTGGTTGTCAAACACTGCAGTGATTCAGAGCTCGTCCTTTCCACGGCGGAGGATTTGTGTTAAAAACAAAGACAGCAGCCTTTTATTTTGGCTCTAAGTTTGTGTTTTCAATCTGTGAACGGTTTATAAATAAATTATTAATGACTCTGAGGCTTATTTTACCTTCAAATTTGAACAAAATTATTATTACTATTCTTTACGGATCGTTTTCAAATGAAATTGTCGTTTTTTTTCTACGTTTAAATAGCTAAAGATTAATCAAACTACGATTGAACGTCCGTGAACCGGAAGTACAACAACCTCGTTGTCGTAGCAACAGAAGGTTGAAAAGATGGATGTTTGGGGAAAAGTTTGCACAGACTGCCGCAAAGTTTGGATGTTTGGATTTTATCACCGTAAATGGATTCAAAGAGAGAGTCTTCGGCTGTTTCGTAAGCAATCTGATGTTGTGGATGTGATTCTGATAATCGGCTCAACTATGTGACGAGGAGCTACAAGTTTAACGTTAGCCGATTCACGTTAAAACAAACCCAAAACACAAGAAACGCTCATTTCATGAATTAAGTAAATAGTTGTTTCCCTAAATCATCTGTCGCCGTTTCCAGAAAGTCTGTAAAAACAAGAAAAATACAGACATCGAATATGTCCGTGCGAATGCCTGTAAAAAACTCAGAGGTCGTGGGGTCATTTAAAGTTTACAGACGTCCTTAGGTAAATACAAGGCCGTGCGAATAGGACTTTAGGCACATACCGCGCGATTTTGCCCCTTTAAGACTTCCCGTTAAGACCGGTTAAGACAGTTATTCCTCTGTTGGCCTCTAGTGCGCTCTCTCCAAGAAGTACGCCGTGAGTGAAGCAGGTGTGGTGCCCACCAGATGTGTGGAGTACAATTTCATTCAGTGAACGGCCTAGACGTGTCATGTCTGTGACACGTAAGCAGTGCATTAATATCACAGCAAAAGTTACTACAAGAGCTTCAGTTTGGGAAAAAGTGTAATAATAGAAATGTATTTGGTAAAAGTCTATTCAAATGACAAACTTTAACAACTTTGTCTAAAAAAATGTATTTTCTTTTACATAAAGCCTGTTGACTTAATATAAAAAAGAATTAGATAGAGTGAACATAAGACAGTGTAAGTGTGAATGCAGCTCTGCCCACGACAGAGCAGAGAGATAAAGCAGGAGAGCACGGTGCTGCGTGAGGTCCCGGCCCCTTCAGCGCTTTTTGGGTCAGCGCGGGTCGCGGCCACGCGCACCAGGCCGCTGGACGTTTCTGACCAGAGGCTGTCAATTTTACGGCGGTGACCACTGTGAGTGAGCACGAGGAAGAGCGCGGAACTGTTTGGCACAGTCTGGACCAGAGCCCCGCGCTGTGCTTTACCTGGACCACGGCGCGCATCCAGAGAACCGACCCGAGGTGGACACAACCCTGCGCTCGTCTGTACAGGGGCTGCAGACGCGGTCACACACGAAAGACCCTCCGCTCGCATCACACCGGGACCGAGAGCCTGCTTACCGGCAGTTGTCTCATTCAAAGGATTATAACGAGGACACGCCGCTGCACGCACGGATCAAGATTCTCAGGTAAGTCTTACCACGAGCATCGGATCATTTTTATTATAAGCTTAGGTCGACACAACATTGTATTGTTAAAACATATAGAACAAACTTATTGAAGCCAAGTCTGACTAAAAAGTGAATCCATTTTATTTTACAAATATATTGCCTAATTCAATAACTGCATTTAACGTGGCTTTTTCTAACTACATAACTGACAAAATTAGAATTGATGGCAAAATATGATTATTATTATTATTTCTTATTTCCAGTGAACTTCTTGCACTGCTCCACGGTTATGTTGTGCAGGTTCACTGATTGAACTGGCATCAGACAAAGCAGAGCAGCCGTGCCACGAGCTGGAGCTGCTCTCTGGAGCTCATAGCGGCCAACACAGAGAACTCTTTGCGCTTTGCGCTAAAGTATTAGACCGGCAGGGGCAAAATCGCGCGGATAGTGTTTTTGGATTATAAAAAGTGATGATTGGCCAAGGGTGAAGGAAGAAAGACAGGATGATGCAGCATTGGAAGGAGTGTAAAGTAAGGCAAAAATCCTAATTAAAAAAATGCTATGAAGCTAACAAAATGCAACTAGTATCTAAATACTCAATCATTATGCTACGGTAGGTTTTGAAATAATTTTAATGTAAAAAAAAAAAAACTTAAAATTTTTTTTTTTATTTCTTTTAAAAAAAAATGTCATTGATCTGTGAGTCGGATTAAATGATACAGCACAACAATACTGTCATGGTAAAGCTTGCTTCTGAGGGTAAAATGTGTAGTTATGATACAAAACAGTTTTTTGTCTGTGCTGAAATGTTGTTGGAGATTCTCCTTTAGAATAGAAAAGTGTGTCAAAGCATCTGAGAAAACCTGTAGTGATAAGCATTGTGACCGCAAATGGTCATTCTCACAAAAATGTGAAGAATGTTGCACAAAAAGTGTGCACATGCCACATAATTCTAAAATGTTTTGAGATGAGTGGCAATAGGTGGGTTTCAGACATCACAACATTTTACAGGCCAATGTTATTTCAATGGAGTGGAGGGTAGGTAAAATTAATATGTTTAAAAGCGGTTTTTCTTTGAAATACAAACGAGTAATGGGTCTAGTAATCCCAGAAATCACCACTTTTTAAATTTGCTAAATATTTTTGAATTATTTCATAGAAAAGGCTAATGTTTTTAATAGGAAAAGTGCCTCTTGCCTCCAAGAACTCTAGAATGTGAAACCTACCTATTCTTGCAAAAAAAAAAAAAAAAACTTAGATCCTGACATTTTGTCAAAGCATTAAAACCAGTAAAAAAACAAACCAACAATTCCCATGTTGAAATATTTTTAAACAAAAAGGACTTCCGTCCCTGGGTGGGCTCGAACCACCAACCTTTCGGTTAACAGCCGAACGCGCTAACCGATTGCGCCACAGAGACATGTGACCTACCATGTGCAAAAGTGAAAGATTTAAACCAGCACTGCAGCTTATTCATTAGGCGTGGGTCTAATGCACTAGTGGTATGCATGGATCAGATATTTTACATATTCAAGAACATATAATTAAACATTGTACATTTATCAACTTAGAAGACAATAAATAGCTCATCAGCCTTTTCCTTCCATAACATAGCTGAAAACAAAACACATTTTGTAGAAGACAAATATTACAGCCCGGCTAGCTCAGTCGGTAGAGCATGAGACTCTTAATCTCAGGGTCGTGGGTTCGAGCCCCACGTTGGGCGCTACACTTTTTCATTTAATATACTGAAATAAAAGTTTCCTTTTAAGGTCTATTTTGATACAAACATTATTTTTGCTTACTTACTTGTTAATAAATAATGCATAAATAGTTACTTAAATAATCCTACTTAGCAGCTTTATTCAATTAATTACCTAATAATTTCAAATCCCTGTCACCCAAAAGGGAAAACAAATAACACAGCACTCATGAACAAATTTATTGTAACCTCTCCTAGCTGTAAGCTCTACATTTAACTCAGTACTTTGAAAAGATCCTGCATTCAGCAGAGAACTGAATTGGTACTGAAAGAGAAATAACAGTTTTCGCTAGCTTCAACTATAACATGATAATAATCTACTGACAGAAATGTACACTAGCTACAAAAAAAACATAACGTCATAATTTTACTGTGGTTCAAAAGTAAAATGATAATAAACGTTATCTGAAAAATAAAAACATTTTTAACATCTGCCATTTCAGTATGCAATGCAACATTTTTCAATTTTAAATTGCTCTTATTGCATATGCACCTCTACAAGGACATTGGTGTGTTTTACACTTTGATCATAATCTTACTTACCCGAAATGGAACAAAGTGTCTTCTATTTTGCAATTTTTGCTTCATTTTTGATTGAAGCAAAGATGGCTATAAAATAGATTATCAAACACAATGTTTAAAGCAGTGTGTCAGCTTTGTAATGTTAACATACTATGTATCAGCAAAACAATAACGCGTTGAAATCCTACTTCTGCTGCAGGAGGCTACTTAAGCCCTCATGCAGCTCTTGTTACACAAGCGTTGGTGGTATAGTGGTTAGCATAGCTGCCTTCCAAGCAGTTGACCCGGGTTCGATTCCCGGCCAACGCAGTTCTCCTTTTCTGCCTCTTTTCAACTCTCACTGTATTGTTTGCACTACTCAAGAAAGGTTAACATATGAATAACAGCTATCCACATTTTGACTGCTTGGATTGGAATAAGCATAAGATTTTTAAGTACTTCCAACTTGACCTCGAATGTCTGTAGAGTGAGAAAACACTCCTCTGCAGAAGGCACACAACGTGCTTGCTACTTGCACTTAAATGCAAGTAGCATCTGTGCTGAGTAATCTAAACACTTAAATGTTTAGATTACTAAGCAAGAGTAAGACAAACAAAACAATTTAAAAGTTTTGTTACAATGGACAGCTACATCAGTATGTGGCCAAAGAAGCATCTAGTTTAAAAAAAAAAAAAAAAAAAAAAAAAAAAAAAAAAAGCATAACCAAAAAGATTGGGTCAAGTGTGCTTCTTGTGCCATGCTTGAAGACAGACACAGCACTCGATGATGATAGGTATTGACTTGCTAAGTATGCCACCAATTAAATAAAAATGTTCTTTCTTACTTCATTTCTGATTCCTCTTTCTCAAGGATGACCGGGTATTGAGACCCACTTTCAGACGATGAAACCTTCCATGACACAATTAGAGGCAAACCTTAAGACAAATTCATACTAAATACAACAAAACCTTACAATGTACTTCTCAATAGGAAGAGCAAGAAACACAGGAAAAAAAGATTAGCATTGTATGTTTGTCTAATTGTTGTCTATTTATATATACATATATGTGTATATATATATAGTATATACATACATACATATACACACATACACATATATACATATATACATATATATATAGGCCTACATATACACTACTCACAAAAAGTTAGGGATATTCAGCTTTTAGGTAAAATTTCACGACAAGCCTGAAATGCATTCAAATAAACTTAATGTGACCTTCTCTCAGCTTTTGAATGCACATATCCAACTGTTAAAAAGTTTCAGTAATTTTGCACAAGTTGCTGTTCTCTAACAAGGAGCTTAACAGCAAAAACCAGGTCTGTGATCCTTGAATTGACCAATAAATGTCCTGGTTCAATTAGAGTTGGTGTTAAAACAGTCGTCCTCATCATGCTGTTCACATTTTGACATCATGAGACCAAGACGACACCTAACGATGGGTCAACAGTCCCTGGCCATTGCGATGCTTCAAACAGGACGTTCTCAGACGGAAGTGGCCACTGAGCTTGGAGTGTCACAGAGTGTCATCAGCAGGTTCAACAGAGATATCGAGAGACTGGAAGAGCCACCGCTACATTGTGAAAACTGCCCTGAGAAACCGGGTGATGAATGCCATTCAACTCCAGGCACGTTTAGGAGAGGTGAGAGGCACCCAAGTGTCAAGTCAGACCATTCTAAACCGTTTACATCAGTGTGGTCTGCGTGCTAGATGACCTGTACTGGTACCTGACAACACCACCAGGCACAGGCATCATCGTCTTGCATGGGCTAGGGAGCATTTACACTGGACGAGGGACCAGTGGGCCTCAGTGCTGTTCTCTGATGAATGTCAATTCATGGTGAGCAGAAATGATGGCCGACAACGATGTTGGAGGCGTCAGGGAGAGCGTTATGCATCAGCCACTGTTGTCACCAGGCGAGCTTTTGGTGTGGTGGCGTTACAGTGAGGGCACGTGTGTCCAGTTGGTACAGAACTGCCCTCAACATTGTTAATGGTACAGTCACAAGCCCATACTACCTGAATAACATAATTAATCCAGTGATTGTGCCCCTACATGAACAACACAGGCCTAATTTCATCTTCATGGACGACAATGCTACGGCTCATCAAGGTCGCATCACCAGGGAACGGCAGTTGGAGACTGGTGTATCTCAAATGGAATGGCCTGCACTTTCTCCAGACCTGACTCCCATTAAAAACCTGTGGGATCAGCTGAGTCGCCGTGAAGAGGCTTGGAACTCTGCATCCCAGAACCTCAGTGACCTGGGGGCTGCACTTCAAGAAGAGTGGAATGCCATGCCTCAGCAGACAATAAGTTGCCTGTGAACAGTATGAGACGTCGTTGTCAAGCTGTAATTGCGGTAGCAGTGGTGCGCAGCTTACTAACAACATTTTCAATTATACTGAATGTAATAAAGTGAGTCCACTAACAGCATCTAAAATCTGTGACTACTGTGAAACTAGTAACACAGTTCCTGTGTTAAGATTTGAATTGAGTAATTAATGTCGACCTTGAGACAAAGTTTATAGATTTTTGCTCATCATGGTAAAACATTTGTTCACGTTGAGTCATTGTTGATTGCACTCAGGCCAAAATACAGTAAGTAAGTCCAAACACATGCCTATTATGTGTTAATGAGTGTTTCAGTGACTTTAAATCTGTGCACTTTTACATTTAGTAAATTATTGTGATAGTATTGTTAATCGCGATTATTTTGGTCACAATAATCGTGAGAACAAATTTTAATATTGTCCCATCCCTAGTCCTGGGTGCCATCTAACGCCATACTCCGAGCGCCGAGAACTCCAGTGTGGTGCTTAAGCCTTCTCCAGTTTCTCATGCTCCTTTCTCCTGGTGTTGCCATCTCTTGGTATTGCTATATCCACCACCACAGCTTTCCTCTGCTCTTTATCTGCCGCCACAAAGCCTGGTTAGTTTGCCATTACCATTCTGTGTGTCTGTATCTGGAGTTCCCACAGCACAGGGTCTTGACTCAGTTATTTTCTACCACCTTCAGAGGTGTTTCCCACTTTGACCTTGGGGTTTCCAGTCCGTACTCAGCACAGATGTTCTTGTATACTATGCCAGCCACTGGGTTGTAGCGTGTATGCTTTCCCTGCCAGCATGTCTGAAATATTCACTGAGAAAGTCGTCTGTTGGGGCCTTGTCGAAGTACTTATGGATCTTGGATGTTTCGACCTGGATAGCGGCTCACTAGTCCTCAGCCTCTTTCTTTTCAGCTAGCATACAGTCTCAGGTTACTGGATTTGGGGTGGAACACTCCATGCATGGTGAGGAGCTCTCGTGTCTCAACATCTGTGGTCTGTATCTTTTTCTTTGGCCACCTTATTATTTCTGAAGGGTATCTGATAATTGTCAAGTGGTAGCTGTTTTTTTGTCAGGGGTTCAGACCTATGCAGAACAGCAGTGGGGGACAGTGCATCTCTTTGGTATATGCCACATTTGATGGACACTTAGGCGAGTGGCTTCTCATTAGATTCAAGGGTGGTTTTTCCACAACCTCAGCGAGTTTGCAATGAAGGCCCCCATTACACGGAAGTGTTCACAGATGCCTCCCTGTCAGGTTGGGGGGGGGGGGGGGGTCTTGGGCCAGTGCTTGACGGGCGGCACCTGGTCTCTGACGCCCAGGCACATCAGTGTTCTGGAGGCACTGAGGAACGTTCTCCTGCACTTCAAAGCGGAACTGGAGGGACACCACGTTTTAGTCTGGTCAGACAACACGACTGTGGTGGCTTATCTGAACAGACAGGGGTGAACCAGATCTCCCTCGCTCCACAGGCGGGCGGCGGAGTTCCTCCTATGGGCCAACACTCACCTCCTTTCCTTGAGGGCCCGGCACATCCCCAGCATTCTCAACGTAGGCGCAGACAGAATGTCCAGGGGCGGAGCAGCCCGCAACGAATGGAGCCTAGCTTGTTGGGTGGCGGCGCAGGTTTGGCAACAGTTCGGTCTATGCCCCCTGTGGTTCTCACTCAGACCAGGGGATGAGCCTCCTCTGGGCGTTGACGGGTTGGCGCACCGACTTTGGCCGAGGGGTCTTCTTTATGGCTTTCCCCCTTCCGGCTCCTCCCTCCACTGTTGCACAGAGTCAGGAGAGACAGGCTACAAATCCTGGTTGTGGCCCCGGACAGTCCAAGTGTCAGGTGGTACCCGAACTTAAGTGTCCATTGCGCAAGGGGGACCTTGGCCCCTCCCGGACTTGCCAGACACGCTGACTCAGGCCCAGGGAGCCCTTTACTCACGTCCAATCCTAGGCCACAGGCTCTTGGTTTGGAAACTGAGAGGGGAAGGTTGTTAGGCTTAGGCCTCCCTTCTGCTGTAGTCTCGACTATTCAAGGAGCCCGTGCGCCTTCGACGTTTAGGGCCTACAGGCTACGCTGGCAGTTGTTTGCCACATGGTGCACGGAGAGGTCGGTGGATCCCCTCTCCTGCACTATTCAGGAGGTCTTGGGTTTTCATCAAGGTCTCCTGGTCAAAGGCCGATCGGCTTCGACCTTGGGCGTCTTTGCTGCGGCCATCGTTTTGGGCCGCACTGGTTTTTGGTGGTTTCCTGACCCATAACCATCCTCTCGTTAAGCGCTTCTTATGGTGTGCGCTCAGTCCGAACCCACCCCCAGAAGCTCTGCCGCCCCTTGGGAACTCCAGGTGGTGTTAGAGGGCCTCTCGGGTCCACCTTTCGAGCTCCTGGATCGCACTGAGCTCAGCTGCTTATCGTTTAAGACGTTTTTGATGTTCGCCTCTGCCAAGAGGGCAAGGGAATTATGCGTCCTCTCCATCCACCCTTCTTGCATGTCCTTCAGCAGTGATGGAGGCTTGGAGGAGTTATGGCCGAACCAGGCTTTCCAGCCTAGGGTGTCCAGGGTCATCTGCTTGGGACAGCGTTGTCATCCCCCCACCTGTCATGTCCGGTCAGGGCATTTCGCCGCTACCTGCACTGCACGGCTAATTTCAGGTATTCTGACCAGTTATTTGTGGGTATGGTGCAAAGGATCGAGGCACTGCTCTCCTCTCGCGGCGCTTAGCCCACTGGGTGTGCCAGGCGGTTCACGTGACTGACGAGGCAGGGGCCGTTCCCCTTCTGCACTCATCAGAGCTCGTTCTACCCAATGTGTGGCCACCTCTACAGCTATGCTTAGAGCGGTGCCCCCCGAGGAGGTCTGTCTGGCAACCTCTTGGTCCTCCTCGATGTTTGTGCAGTCATATCTGTTGGATATGACGGTTCGGTCGGTAACTCATTTGGTCCTCTCTCGCGGGTCGCATGAGTTGACATGAGGTGACGGCCTAAGGACTTTCCTCTTTGTTGGCGATGTGCCTCAGACGCTTTTTGGAGAGGCGGCCTGCGCATTGCTTCCAGTGTCAGTGTCCTCTTCTAGAGGTTTTTTGCCTGGGTTTTCTTGGTGCTCTTGGGAGAGGCGGCCTGTTCACCTTCGTTCATACTCCTTCTGGATACTCTTGTTGTGGTGTCCTGGTGCTCTTGGGAGAGGCGACCAGTTAATCAATGCCTTAGCACTCCTTCTGGATGCTTTTCTTGTGGTGGCTTGGCGCTTTTGGGAGAGGCGGCCTGTTCACCTTCGTTCATACTCCTTATAGATACTCTTGTTGTGGTATCCTGGTGCTCTTGGGAGAGGCGACCAGTTAATCAATGCCTTGGTACTCCTTCTGGATGCTTTTCTTGTGGTGGCTTGAGACGTGAATTGTTCAGCTAGCTGTCCTAAGGTCACACGGTTTGTTTGGGAGAACGTAAGAAGTGAATACATAGTAGAGTGAGCATTTGGCAGTTAGGTTAGGTTATGTGTTTTGGGTTTTTTTTTTGTTGTTTGTGGAGTGAGCGTAGTTCGTGTTGTAAGGAGCACACGTGTTGCATGTTTGTTGTTTCTGTTGTCTGCTTGTTGACGCAGAGATTTAAGGCCAAGGACCCGAAAAATGGCACTGAAAGTGCGTCATGTTTTTGTTTCCAGTATTTCCCAAACGTTTTCGGTGCCCAGCCCTATTGGAGGGTCGCTCTGCTGTTATTACCCTGCCACTGAGTACTAGAGTGTGTGTGTTTATTCATCCCTACGTCATTATCTTTTGTATATCTCTTTAGACAGCTGACCAAGGCTTGGAGCCTTTGCAAGGCAGTTTCAAGTCTTTCAGGTAAGGGGCATCTGGCTGTACCTCTTCGGTACTGGTCTTTTCATTGCACTTCTATCACTATCTAGGAAAGCGCTCTCACAGTTTCCAGCAAGCATAATTTATTGCCCTATATGCATCGTAACATTTAATGAAACATGTATC
Organism: Mugilogobius chulae; assembly: GCA_038363315.1. Taxonomy (NCBI): domain Eukaryota; kingdom Metazoa; phylum Chordata; class Actinopteri; order Gobiiformes; family Gobiidae; genus Mugilogobius; species Mugilogobius chulae. The sequence goes on along the minus strand of JBBPFD010000716.1, from coordinate 149,652 downwards.
ATCATATTTTTTCTAACTTTTTTTTTTACATACTATGTGGCCCCATCATCCCTTGTCACATTCCTTGCCGATGTGACAAGGGATGATGATGATGATGATGATGGTGGTGATGATGATGATGCAGCTTAAAGAGCTGTCTGCCTTCTTGCATTCCTCCATTACTAACATCTGATTAATGTGTTCCAGGAGCAACCTTGATCATTTTCTTCTCCCTGAAGCGCAGGGATACTTCAACCTAGACAAACTAGAATGACAGCAATAAGCATTTATCATACACGATTAAGAGTGACACAAATGTGATTTGAAATAATAATTAAGTGACGAGCTATGCACAAGAGTCTCAGAGCAAGATCAGAGATGAACCTTCTCAAGAACTCTTTCTTCTGGTGGTGAAAATGGAAACCTGAAAGAAAACTTTTCAAAGGTGCTGCAAATGTGATGCTGGGGGTGGAGGAGAGCAGAGCTTAAAACCTGCCTTTTCAGTCGGGCCCACCCTTGGAACCTTGCTACTAAAGAGCTTTTTCTCTTCTTCCTTCTTCATGCATTGCACTCCTGTTGATTTGTAGGCCGACACAACAGTGAGACCCAAACAGAAGGATTAGTAACAAGACAGAAAAAAAACCACAATGACTGGAAATTTGTAAGATAGATACAGTTAACCACATGGTAATGTCAAGAATGAGAAAATTATCGGTGGCCTTGTTTAAACTAAGCTCTGCTATAGCAGTTGTACATAAGTTACACATATTGAATAATTTATCATTAGCAGTATAGTGAAATTACAGTTAGACTTGTAAAACTGGACAGCCACTCACAAGAAAGAAAATTACTGCTAAAATAATCTTTCATAAGCATGTTTTTTAACTGAATGTAGAGATTTGGTCTCCCTTTTTCACTAGTCTGTGCTAAAAAAACACATTTATTTTACGCTCCTCACTTTGCAGGCAAATTTAAGACTTTTCGCGTCACTTAGAGCATCCCTGATCTAGACCCGAAAACAGTTATTAATGTCAATTTTATAGTTTTGCTTCAACAATATAGAAAACAATACCAACTATTTAAAACATTAGCTTGCATTTAGTTTGTGATAGAGCCCTGGATCGAGACATTATAGCTTTAATTGAAGCACATTCTGACACTCTTGTTCTGTTTACTTTTTATATTCAAATGGCTATACTTATACAAATAAGAAAAATAATATTGTTTTGGCTATTGTTTCCCATGGTAATTCTCCAAAGATAAATAATAATGCTATAAGTTTAGAAAAAAACAACAACACACATTTTAGACTATCTAGCACTAACCTACAAACCTGCAAACAAACATGGCAGGTTAGCCATTATTTCTATGGTAACCATTATTTTCTATGTTGCTTTCATAAAGGTAACTTATAAACAGAGCTCAACTTACCTGTTCCTAAATTTCTTCTTAGCTTTTCTTCCTAACTTCAAACAAGTTCAGTCAGACGGAGAAAATGTATACTCGAGTATTTGGTCAAGAAAAAAATAATCCACTGTTAATCCAGATTGGTAGAAATAACAGTAAGTTATCTATCAGTGTGTTTAGGCTTGTCTGTTGTGTGTGCAGCCATACTATTCCTTGACCAAGGGTCAAGGGTCTTTCTCAAAAATTGTAATAGGTTTCGTTCACATGAAATTGTTAAATTGAGCAGGCATAATATTTAAAATAGCTCAAGGGAAGATAAAATCAATGATAAAAAAAATTGTCACAGACTATCTGCATATTGTACCTCTCATACGCATGCCAAATAAGCAAAGTTAGCAGGAACACTGGCTCTTGCCCACTATCTGGCGTCACAATGTGAACGCAACCTATTACATTAATTGGATGCCAGCACTTACCTTTCAGTGTTTTCTAAGTTGCTCATGCATGTCTTCTTCAGCAATGATATGTGCGAGTGTGTGGTGGTGTGACATTTCTGAACATCTTGGTAGTAAACAGCAGTGAGCAAGCCAAACGAACAAATGACATCTGCACCATCTTGGTTTTACGCCAAAATTATCTTATCTCAGATTTTACTATACTCCAGCAATACATAAATTAAATATTCTGAAATAGGGCTGCACGATATATCGATATCGAATATTGAGCTTTAGCTAATCGCAAACGCCTCAATATTCCTTCTTTTCTTACGCACAAGCCTCCTTTTTATTTTTATTGGACACAGTGCACCACGAAAGCGAACAGGCGCACCACAGCGACAGGCCTTTAAACTGTACAACACGACTAAACAAAAGTCTATAAACAATGCTTCATGACAGTTCTAGTTCGTATTCAATAAAACCACTCAGAATGTACGTTTTGCAGCTGCTGCTAGCTTTAGCTGCTTACCTGAACAAGCAAAGCATCGATAGTTTCCCAGGCAAATCCAGACTGTTTTCTTCACAAACATAAAATCCAAGCGAATAAAAGCTTCATGACTGATATTAGTCCATAAACACTCCAGTGTCATGCAAGTTTGCTTAGTCCTTAAGAGATAAACATTGTTTTGAGAGTTTTAGCAATTTTTTTTTTTTTTCCCATCTAACACGCCAGAACTCTACAGGGGAAGTTGGCGCCATCTGCTGACGTAAATGTATATTTCTGTTACAGGTTAAATAATAGTCTTAAGTTACTTTAGTTGCTGTTTATACAGGCCAACTGAATTGTCAAGCACAACATCCAATCAATCTTGGTTGTAGCTTCAGATGTATTAATAGCTAAAATTATGTATAGTTAAACATTTCATTAGTAGGGCAGTTTATTTTTAATATTGTTGCAAAATAGTATGCTCAACAGAAAAAAAAAACATATTTATACATATGTTAATAAATATTGAATATCGAATCGAAATCGCAATATAAAAAAAAAAAAAAATCGCAATTAGATTTTTTGTCAATATCGTGCAGCCCTATTCTCAAACATAACCAGACATAATTACAACTCGGCTTGTAAATATATAAATTGCCATTGCTACAAACAGTTACAAGCACTCTCTGCCATTCTAGCAGCTTCTATTCAAACCAACTTTTAAAGCAGACATTTGCAAGTTAAAGGAGTCAAGTACCACCTTAAAGTCTTAAAGGACAAATATAATGCATTATTTGCATCAGCATTGCTTTAAACATGCTCTAAGGCATCTATTTTGAAATCTCATGAATCAAGGGTGATATGGCCTCAAGTTTTTAATCACAAATTAAGAGACAACATTTGCGATTAAAGACGTTATATATCACAGGATGCTTAAAGTTGGCATGTAAAATTTTTGTAAATATGTAACTTGTATGAACATTTTTTTAGCTTTGGGTAACTACATTTTTTAGTTGTAAATTAGTAAACTTTGAGCTTTCCACTAAAAAGTATATGATAAATGCAGCACTGACACTGGTTCTCTCCAGTTTCACTTTGTTATTTGTAGAGAGAAGTTCATTAGCCGTAATTGCTCCAAAAAGAAATACATATTAATTATTATACATATATATTAACCTTGTGTCAAACGATTTCTGAGAAGAATGCATCAAATTTAAAGCCAAATCAACTGCTCCGTTTTTAAATATACTGCAACTTTAATTATTGATAGTTTTATCCAAATACAAGTGAAGTAGCATCTTTTCTGATTACTAAAGGCAAAAATTCTTAATTGAACTAAACATAAAATTTTTTTTAGAGAAATATTGTCTGAATATTGTTATTAAAATATGCCTGAAAAATAGCTTAGCCCTACCTATGCCATCACAGATCAGAGAGTGTTTTATGAGGCTCAGAGGGGATAGAAAAATATACCATAAACAAAACTTAAAGGAACAATGTTAAAACATAAAAAAAAAAAAAAAAAAAAAAAGATAAACAAATTTCAAAACATTAAAAAGTCATTTTTGCATAATATGTGTCCTTTAAGAACTGCAACTCTGTAGAACTCAATAATCAATGGCTTCCAAACCCATATACCACCACAATAAATACTTGACTTAACCAGTACAACCAGATCTAAATCACAACAGTTTACTACAGGAGAAAAAATTAACTCTACCAGCAGAAGCTTACGTACATCTACCACAATTTGAGGCACACTACAGTAAACATTTGCAAAATTCTAAACCAGCACAATGGACGTTACGCAGATGACAACATACAGCATTCTAAATCCTAACCTTGAGTGGCAAAAACACAGAGTCAATAGTGAGAAAGAACCTTTTCTCTTGTAAAAGCTGAAAATACAGATTAAATAAGAAAAAAAACAGCTACAGTCTGAAGAAATACAACCAACTACATTTCTGCTGAACATTAAGTTTGTTTCTGACATGAAACAAACTCAATGTTTGACTGTGGGATCACAACATACTGTAGTTTAACCTATTGTCACTTTCTCCTTAAAAAGATGTTACTTGTAGTGCTTTAGTCAAATTGGCCAAAATCTCCATCTGCTATTACCAAATGGGTAGGGATGGGTACCGTTAAGGATTTATCGATACTACTACTTTTATCAATAATGCTTAATGATTCGAATGGTTGCTACTTTTTCCTCTCAAAAGAAACTGTACAATACAGCTTATATTTCTACTGATGAATGCAAGTTTTTTTTTTTTTTTTTTTAATGTGTTTGATTGAGAAAGACAACAAAATAACTACTAGCCAACTAAGTTTATATTATTTATTTATTACTAATATGTGTGTAGTCAGCCACCGTTTGCTCTGAGTAAAGTTTGTGAAATGATATGGCAGATTAGGCGTTTTACTGCGGACATACAGCCTGTGTTATCATCCTTCTTCGCTGAGGGCTTTCAAGTGTTTACCGTGCATGCGACCTGTTGGCGCTGCTCTGTCCCGGTTGAGTGAGTGTGCCAGGTTGATACGTTCTCTTCACCTGTGTGTGTCGGCCAACACCTCACGGCACACAATCAAAGCAGTGCCGGTGAAAGGGACAGATTTTATATAACGAGCTCTCTCTAGACCAGGGGTGTCAAACATGCAGCCCGGGGGCCAGATGCGGCCCCTGAGATGATTTCATGTGGCCCCCAGGATGATTTCTAATTTTTATTTATAGTGGCCCTCTGATAAAAGATTGTAACAATTTGAGCTACAGGTCCATTAATACAGGGGTTACCAAAATTTTCAGATCAGAACCCCCAAAATAACCAACTTGTGACCCTCACAGCTAAATAAAATACATTTCTGTAAAAAATTTAAGTTGGAAAACCATTAAAATTGGGTTAAATTGAATTATTGTAGCAGTTTATTTGCTGTATATGCCTAAAATTCAATCGGAACAGGATGCGAGTCATAATGGCAAAATTTCAACTTGGAATCATCTCGTGACCTCCAGATTATGTTTTGCAAACTCCACTTTGGAAAACCGCCCTATTACACTGCAGTCTAGCTCTGTCCTGTGTATGAAGTGCAAAAGAGGAGCTTTAGGCCAGAATGGAAAAACAAACTATGGAAATAAACCTCTAAAATACAATGGAATGCAGCAAATTGCATACAATTTGTTCAAAGATGTTCTTGGAAGGACACTCTGCACAATAAAATACCATTCCAAAGGATGTAATGTAATTCAAATATTGTCCATATGTCATAATTTAATATATTATAGTTATAGGCCTAAATTTTTAAATGTGGCCCTCGACCAACTCTGACTTTGATCAATTCAGCCCCAGCTCCATTTGAGTTTGACACCCCTGCTCTAGACCGATAAAAGGATTGATAAGGCTGGAGTCTATGAATTCAGTGGATTGTTTAGACGCCATGGCTACTAGGAAACCAAGTCACGGTACCCATTCCTACAAATAAACTAGTGAAACTCTACACTGTTGCCACAACAACAGAAAACTACTGTCACACAATGCTACCACATTAAGTTGATTTGCAAAAAAACTAAGACGTATTAGGCCAAAGAAACAGATTTTCTATATTGTGTTGGGCGTGGTTTTGACACTCAGTCGGGATGTTTGGGGGCTTTTTTAAAGCACTTTTTTACATTCAGTTACATAATAACATGTATCAATTACAACTGTACATATCATTCATTCAAATCACCTTAAGGTTGAATCCAAAGCCATACTAATCAGTCACAAAAATGTATTACACATCACAGCAACGCAAAATGTGCCGATGTTTCCAAAAGCATCACAACACTGCCAAAATGTTTAAATACGTAAACACAGCAGAACTCACCGATTTTGTTCTTCTTGGTTTAGAGTTGCAGCTTCCAAGCTCCAATTCTGAAGAAAAGACAAAAAGGTATTAATTTAATATCAAACAGACGAGGGACTTTCAGTCAGCGTCACTTTCCGCCCTACTGTGCATGCGTTATGCTGAAAGAGCCCCTTGCCACCCCCTAAGCTGGGTAAACATCTTTGAATAAAACAACGAAACAGAATGAGAGCAAGCTGTTTCGATCAGATATGAACCAATCTGACAGACGTCTCTTCTGAAGCTTGAGACCGTGTTTTTCTCAGTGTTTTTTTCACTCACCTGAATGTAACTTTTAAGTGTCGAAATCCATTCACAAATGATGATTTAACAACTTAACTTAACTCTTTCTGGAGGCGCAGTGCATGCACATCGCTCATGTTGATGAATTTAAAAAAAACCTCTATAGTAGTAGTATATGTAATAATGGTTGTGTTTAAAGTAGTAATATTTGAAATACTGGTAGTAGCTGTCGTAGTCGTATTTGTAGTAGTAGGGGAGAGTGGGGTTGGTTGTCACATTTTTACTTTGATTTGAATTTCTCAAAAACAGCTAATCTCACATGAACCATTTTAACAACAGAGAAAAGCCCAAAGTCTTGTGTCACTAATGAATCCACCTGCTGTTCTCTGTCTTATTCTGATCAAAAGTTATTGATCATTAAATGAAATTGTTCAACCCCAAGTCTGGGTTGGTTGTCACAATGTTGTGTCAATGGGAGACCGATGACAAATGTGTCTTGTCTTTGGTTTGATTTTTTTTATGTTTGATTTCATTTTGATTCAAGAATGTTTTACATTTTCTGAATCAGGAGATGTTAAATTACAAGAGAAAGGTAATTGGAAATTTAAAAAATGCATTTTTGTCAAGATTCTAATAACGTAGATCAATATTTTTAATGTGAATTAGTGATCAATAACTTTTGAACAGAATAAGCTCCATGACAATAATTAGATTTTTTGTTTTTGTTGAAACGTTACACTGATTTCCTGCATTGAACTGGACTAATTAAAATACAGTGTTTTTGAGAAAATCTGGCTTTTGTAAAAGTGTGACAACCAACCCCGCTCTGGCTGTGCTGCTGTTATAGAATCATATGTGACAACCAACTACGACTAGACTTTTTTACTCTCACCTAAGCTTTATTCTACATTTTTAAACCCAGCTCAGAAAAAAATCGTCCTAATTGTCACTCTGACTCTCCTCTTTGTAATGTCAACAGTTTTAAGCTTTCAATACAATGGGGACATTTTTTTTTTAATTTTCTCTGAAAATTTACTTTTAGCTATAATTTTTTTTTTTTTTATATCGTCTTATTAGGGCTGCAACAACTAATCAATTTAATCGATTAAAATCGATTATTAAAATAGTTGTCAACGAATTTGGTCATCGATTAGTTGGCTAAAAACTTTTAAGCTCAGTCCGCTGTGATCCAGCCGCTTTGAGTGGACATCAGCGGCTTTGTAGAGCTCTCCCTCGCGACTCTCACTATACAGACGAACAGAAACCTTGCGCCTGTTTAGCGGACCTTTTAATCACATAAGAACAGGCCACGAGTAACCTTTCGGAGGTGGTGTATAGCTTAATCTCATAAGGTTACGAGTTTTGTTATTTCTCCGCGGGTGAGTTGGCCGCTTTCAGCGCTTTAGACTCGCGGTAACTTTCTAGAAACATCCCGCGCAAAATCTAGCGTCTTTTTGATTTGTCTTTGCTGTTACACGAGCTGCTGGGTGTGCTTTGTAAGGTTTTCTCTGATAAAGTTAAAAGCCGTCCACAGCGTCTCTCTCCTCCTCTCCTCTCACCAAAAAAGCAGCACCAGCAGGCCCCGCCCCTTTCCCCTCCGTGTGTGAGTAACCATGGCGACGGAGTTTGAGTGACAGGAGTGAGGGTGAACACTCGCAAACTTAAAACTTTTAGATATGAAACAAAACAATCATAATAATGATCTTAACAGGACCTAATAGATACAAATGCTAATAACAGTAGGCCAGGCCTATGCATTAGATGCAGCAGCAAACACTTATTATTAGTTTTAATATGGCTTAAAACAAGTTAATCTCATTGGCTCATTCTTTATAGATGCTTTAAAATATTATGAGCTCATAATAAAAAGCAGCAGTCCAAAGGTCCAAAAAATTTAGATTTTATTTTTTGGCCACATTGCCCAGACCTATAATAACCACATTAAAAGAAGTAGCTAGATAGCAAAATCTGGTTATTCTACTTTATTTTTGTATTTTCTTTTTGTTCAAGAAAAGCCCAGTGTGTTCATTACAGTAAGTGCACACAAGTTGTCTTTTGCATAAATACATTTAAAGGTGCACTGCGTAAGTTAAAATGCTCAATATTACGATATATAAAATTACCGTCCATTGGCACACGTCTGGATATGCGCCATTCTGTTTTGTAAACTTACCGAGGTTGCCTGTATAAGCGCAGACAGGCTCATAAATGTGAGTGGCGCTGGTCGCATTTTCCCGCGCTAATCCTCCTTCACTGGTTTATTGGCATTATTTCTATTTGTTTCGCTAACGCTCTCGGATTTATACAACAGACGAATGTAGTAAACTGTTTCATAAAAAAATTTAATAAATAATCAATGGTAAATACTGCCATCTAGCTTCCGAACCCCCACAACACAGAAGATTAGCCTAGGTCCGATTAAAACAACCGGCATGAGCCGACTGACAGCCGAGGAGCACTTGGACATGTTTTGAGAAAGAAGAACTGTGCAGGAGATCAATAAGACGTTCATCTGGCAATTATTTTCATTAGAAGGTAAGACTCAGGCCTGTCAAAGTACATCCACATTTAGTCAAAGCTTAGCTTAGCGCTTAGCTGTTTGTCTCGGTAAGGTTTATGTTTTATTAGAGTAATAATTGTCATTGAGCATTTAGTTTATGAGAAATGAGGCCTGTAAAAAGCTTGTTTACAGTTTTCTCTCACACTAAAACAAAGCTTTTCCTCAAACTCTCAATAATCTTTCCTTGTGTAACTTTTGGAGGAGAGAAAACTGATTAGTCAGTCAAAAAGAACAAATAAAATAGTCAGCATCTACTTTTTCATACAAAAGTCTTTGTCTTCTTAGCCAAGAAAATATTTAGCAGAAAGTAACGATGTGTCAAAAGAATCTTTTAAGCCTAAAATACGTCTTCAGCTGCTGATAGTAGGGAGGCTGCAGTGCCACCAAACGCCAAAGATGGCGCTCTTGTTCAAAACCTTTGCAACTTACGCCATGCTCCTTTAATAAAATGCAAAACTCCTTATATTTATTATTTTGTCATTTTTATTCGATTAATCAATCCAATAATCGATAGATTAATTGATTATCAAAATAATCGTTTGTTGCAGCCCTACGTCTTATCACAATCTTGAACAAATGTTTACAAAAATGTTTTAGTGAGTGAATTTTGGCTTCATTTAATGAACATTTTTATCTGACTTTTTTCAAATGTAACAATCACAAGCTGAGATACAGTGATTGTGACAACCTACCTGTGTGACAACTAACCCTGCTCTCCCCAACTTGTAGTAGTAGTAGTACAATTATTTTTGGTAGCAATTTTAGCAATAGTAGATACAGTAATATTATTTAAAGTAGCAGTAGTATACCAGTTTGTAGTAGTAGTAGTAGTAAAAATAGTACTATATGCAGTACTAGTTGTATTAGTAGTGATAGTACTTAGTAGTAGTAGTATTTAGTAGTAATAGTATTTGACATAGCAGTAATACAGTAGTAGGATTTGTAGCAGTAATTATATTTGCAGTAGTGATATTTGCAATAGTATTAAAAGTTGCAATTCTATGTGTAGTTTAGGGATGTCAAGATTAACTGGATTTTCAATAATCGCAAATAATTTTTTTGAAGGATTTTGACAAATCAAGGTATACTGCAAAAATGCCCTGCTTCTTGTGTGACATGACTGCTGTGCATTGGCAGCGCCAGCAGAGAACAGCTTGTGTTGTGGACTCACCGCTAAGTTGAAAGGTTTCTGAAATTAGCAGAGGAAAGAGCACTCCAGGTGTCACATCTATTCAAAGAATCAAGATGCACAGGACATTGTGTGGGCTGAAGAGTACCCAGTAGGCCTATACAAAACGTGTCGTTGAAAGCGCTAACACATCCAATATGATCTAGCATCTTCAATACATCCCTCGTCGTTTGTCCAAGTAAAGGTCAAGAAACAGAGTAAATTCTTTAAAGGAGACCTATTGTGATTTTTTTCTGTTTATTTAGAGTTTTAAGTAGACCAATCATTTACATTTTGTTCATTGCAAAACACGTTGTACTTCATAGTACAATAAAACTTTTATTATAGGTCCACTTGAAACAAAGCACTTATGTGAGTGTCATGGGGCTCACGCCAAAAATAAACGTGTTTTTGTGCTTTGTTTGACATAAACTCTAATCTGAACGTTTTTAAGACACGCGTGCAGGGTGGTAGTAAACATATGGGTGACGTCTCTATTGTGAGTCACGTGGTCAGTCACAGATATAATACAGTTTTTTTTTTTAAATCGCTTTGGCACATTTTTTGGAAATTGTCATACATATGGCAAAACCTCTACATATTCAGTCAGATTTATCACTCATTTGTCTAAACATTTTAGAATGATTGCACATGTACGCTTTTTGTTCAAAACTCCTGACACCTTTGTGAAAATAACACTTTGTGGTTAAAATGATAAACATTCATCTCTAAACTGCACTTTTTGCGCAAAACATAAAACAAAAGCAGCACATGGATTCACTTTCACCTTTACCAGTTTAACTTTGTTTGGAATTTATTTCAACATATCAATTTATTTTTCAGAATATTTTGGAAATTAAGGAGATTGTGAAACAAAAATATTCAAAATTGTGAAACAAGAACATGGTTTACTAAGAATGTCAAATAAAATACAATACTTCGAAGAGCTAAAAGTGTGTTCCTGCTAATCTTGACCACAGTGAAGTGTCTGACACTGGGCTAAATCATCTGTCCCTGTCTCCATGTTCTAGGGTTAGGGTTAACCCTAGAACATCCTCACACTTCGGTCTCTGTCTCCATGTCCTCTTCCTCACACTTCTTCTTGTCTGTCTGGTTTGACGCTCTAAAACAAATGTGACTCTATTTGTCCTAATAGAGTTGTGTTCATGGGACAGATTTATTTGTCAGAAGAGTGCAGCACATGTGTACATTGTTCAGGTGATTGAACCAAGAAAACATCACTTTGGAGCAAAAGTGTTAGTTATAAAAACATAGTTTAACAGCAGTGACCGAAGAGTTAAGGAAGGCTAATTGTGTGTAAGGTTTTGCAAAACACTGTGTGAGGAGTTCAGCAAAAAGAGTGAAGACAGACATGGTGTTACTGTTGTAGCAAAGGTAGAATGTGTTTTACATCCTGGATGTTAAGTTTTGAAACATGTTCAATTACCATGACTTTGAAGCCAAAGCTATTGAAAAAAAACTCTAGTAGTAATAATTGTAACAGCAGTATTTGTAGTAGTGGTATTTGGAACAGTAGTAGTATTTACTTAAAATAGAATTTTCAGAAGTAGTAGTAATAGTTCTAGTATTGGTTGCAGTAGCAATATTTGTAGTAGTAGTACTAGTAGATATAGTTGTAGTATTGGCAGTTTATAATTGTAATCATTTTGTAATGTGGAATCTGCTGTATTTGAAGTAGTAGTATTAGCATTAAAAATAGTAGCAGTATTTGCAGGAATAGTATTAGAAGTAGTAGTACTTAAGTATTTGCAGTAGTAGTAAAAGTAGCAGTAGTTGTAGTTGTATTTGTAGTATTATAATTTGCAACAGTAGTATAAGTTGGAATACTACATGTAATCGCATTATTATTTGTATTTGTTGTATCAGTAGTAGTGTAGTTAACTGCAGTAATAGTAGTAATAGTTGCAGTTACAGTATTTGTAGTAGTAGCAGTTGCACAAGTAGTAGTAATAGTTGTAAAAGTAATATTTATAGTAGTAGTAGTATTGCATTTGTAGTACTTGCAGTAATTTGTAGTCATTGTATTTACATTCATAGTACAACAAACAGTAGTAATATTTGTAGTAGCATTTGTAGTGACAGTGTTTGCAGTACCAGTAATGGAACATTTTGCAGTAATTCTTAAGAAAAAGATTCAACAATGTAATGTTCTTATCCAGTATGAAGCATAACTGTTTTACTGTCATTATGACAGCTGCTGCTGTAAACATCTTCTATGAACAACAATGTTTTAGGTTGGAATTGATATTTACACAAGTCAGCTGTAGGGGGAGCACTAGTTCTGCTTTACTTTAAAACAAATGCAGTACCTCAGTACGTCACTTGGTGGTGCTTTATCTCTATGTGTTTTTAGCACAAGTACAGGTACTTGCATCAAAGACATCCCTGTATTTTTTTATTATTTTTTTAAATTGAACAAAACAGAAACAATATAACATAAGTTGTTCAAACTTAAGATACAGATAAAAACAAAGGAATTTTACATTTATATTTGAGGCTTAATAACATAACTATATCTAGACAGACAGCAAACAATATGAGTGACAGAGAATACATCATTTAACAACAAAAACTGCAAACTCATTAGATTATTGGTTTACATGTATGTTGAGGCAAAGTTTAAAGTTTTGAGAGCTTTCTTATTAGATGTGTGTGTAAGTGATTTGTAAGTGATTTATTTCATTGATTAGTCTATTCAAGTTTGGTTTAATAGCTGAAATGTTCCAAAGAGGATATACAGGTTTACAATATGTGTCATGGTGTTTTGCTTATGAGTAAAGTGGCAGATAATCTCTTGACTTTGCAGATGAATAGTTGATTTAGTTTTCTGAAATACAAAGTCTGGAAAAACGGCTTTCCATGCAGCTTTTCAACCAGGTATAGCTTTTTTTTAAGATTTGAATGCTGTTTCTAATATAATTGTTGGAGCAGTGTATACTATTGAATTTTATTCCACCTAAATACAGCGGTTCAGTGACCGTGGTAGTAGTTGATTTTTTGTGGGATTTCATCAATTGTGTTATTCCAGTAGGTATTGCTTTTATGACCATATTAAATTCTTGAGGCGGACTGGAAGTAGATTTGTAGTAATAAATGATTCATAACTCTGGATTTGTCCTGATTCATTGAATAATCGGTGTATAAAAATAATTTCCTTGTTTGTCCATTTTGTTAGGAAAAGGGATTTATTTTTCCTGATAATGTTTTCGTTGTTCCAGATAATGGATTTATGAGGTGAAAAGTTGTGTCTATGGCAAATTTTCCATACATCCCTGTATGTGACATTACAAACATGATTTATGCATGTGCTACATATTGTTAAATAATTATAATTATGCAGCTTCTTTTTATTGAAAAGGAATTTCAAAATAGCAATACCACAAATGGGTTGCGTTAATAATATGTTCATATGACATCACAACATTGATATGCCAATAAAATGTACCACAGGCAGAGTATCTGTTATGAATATTGTCTAAAAGGTTTTAAATCTGGTGATTTCCTTTTGTAGACCCATTCACTTTTTGTATTAATTGTAGCTGTCAAACATCTGTAGCCTATTAAAAAGTGTTCATTGAAGCATAGTGGAACAACATTGTGAACGATTCCCCAGCAGAGTGAGAGCACTGCATAACACTACAAACAAAAGCAGCACATTCACAGTTCAGCTGGAGTTACTTAAACTGGAGTGTTAGTGTTTGCACCTCATGTGAGATGACACACAACTCATATAAATGTAAAAGACTAAAGCCTCGTTGAAGAGTAGGGTTTATAAGTGGAAAAATAAGTTTTACAAAACCAACATCAGAGTTAAGGGAAACTTCTCAATAAAAATAAATAAATAAAATGCTCACCCGTTGGTGCTGCATCAAGATTCATGTAGGCTAACTCTGGTTTTGCAGTTGAAATAACCTAAAAATATAAAATAAGCATAATTATTATCTGTAGCATACACCCACATAACATTTATTCAAGATTGTTTCACTACAAATGTCAATAAGAATGTTTTCCAAGAGTATTATATAATAAGAGTAGCTATATTTTGTGTTCTAAATGCATAATTGCATCTATTAGGCCCTATATTTTTTCCGCATACACTGTATTTCACATTTCGATATGCTACAGTCGTACTACGAGCGCAGTGAACTAAACTGGGAATACAAATACAGATACTTCTGAGGAATTGCCATCCGGAAAGATAAACTTGATACAGTGTGACAGACGCAGAATCAAAGCCACGGCTCATGGACCTCGGTGGTTATACGATCCTATTTGAATCCATCTGAACGATCACATTTATTTACACAAGCAGACGTATTAAGAGCAGGAGTCTTAAAAACTCCGTTAACACAACTGTAGGTAGGTAGACTCTCATGTCGTTACAATGTCATTAGCTTTGGAGCGCACGCTTTTGCGCAATGACGCAGCTCACGCTCTTTAGCAGCTAAAGGCTTCAGGCCTGTAACAATGTCGCCATGACGCGACAAGAAGCGATAGAAATGTGATTTTAATTTCTCTTTTGACTATCGAAATATGTAACAAGTGTGATATGCACACAGGGACACAAAAGTCTGATTACATAAGTCTTATGACTACAATAATGTGAAAAATAAAACATCAGACGATCCAAGGTCAAACCTGTTAGCCATGTCAGCGCCACCCGCCCCGCTCCTCCCATCCGCCTGTTATCTAAGCAATCCATCGGCCAAAGTCAACTATTTTGTTATAAAATATTCCCGACATATGAAAGACATTGCATCCGCTCTGAATAAAGATACATAGCGCAAAATAGAAGCAGTTCCATGCAAAAGCACAAGGCTAACTTACGCGCACCACGCGCTCTGAGCGCTCGGGTTTGGGGCCTACCTCGTTTTATACGGTTTTATCTCGATTTAAGTGTAGCTCATGTCTAAAAAAATGTTAACACCACACACACGGACTGGTGGTCACTGTTATACTACTGAAAACGATCAATACTTACTCCATCGATCCTTGACCACCGCTGACCAGGTTGACGATGACGAGCTCCAGCCGAACTCCCTCTCAAAGTGAAAGTGAACGAGCCAAGATCCGCTGCGCTTAAAGTGCACGAGCCAGAACACGTGATCGAAGAAACTGCAGATTAAAAAAAAAACTGTGGGACCTACGTTTTTATCAAATTTTCTTGCACTGTTCCAGAACACATAATAACCTATTGTAGAAAGTGTTTTATGCATAGGCTACAAAAAATGTAGGCCAACGTGTTCGTAAAACGTATAGCATTTAACTTAAGGCCCGTGGGCAAAATTGGCCCTCCAAAGATATCTGAATCGGCCCTTAATATGTAGGTAGGCCTATTACAAATAGCCTATTGCAACTGTGCAATGTTATAAATGTATTCACAGAATTAATTGTGTCTGTATCCTAATAGTTGGTCCCATTTTGGTTTTAGTATTTAGACCCGACCTGGGTTTGGCCTAATGACTCTTGGTTCAGACAATACTGGTCTAGTGCTTGGCCTATTGATTTCTGGTTCAGTGCTGGTTTAGACTTATTATAGAACAATTCAATCAGGCTATAGCAGTAGTGACTGACTAACATTACTGAAATAGAGATTTAGTGCAACCCTAAATGTTCACAACATTGGTCATTGTGCTGTGGAACTACCTGCCACAGTGACCATAACTCTCTGAAAAATCTGGCTATTGAGAAAAATTAGTTGAATAGCCCTGACTATAGCCTATGCTACAGGTGAGAATTATTTTGTTTGAGTCGCCCAATTGTAAACACATTTGTTATGAAAAATGCAGAGAATCTAAGTGTTTTGGCTTTTGGAGTTATTCGTGAAACGTTTACCTGTATAGGCTAAAACCAAAACTTCACTTTTGACGTTTTTGGAGACACTTTTTCTATTTGGGTGGTTGGCCATATGATAGATTTTCACTTTTACTTATTTAAGCTGTTTTCCCCTTTATTATAGTGGGATGGTCCGTGTCCTGTAGGCTTTATAATCTCAGTTTTACAGTTAAACGACCACTTGTGAAAGTCACAAAAAGGTTAAAACAGTCAAGCAACAAAAACAAAAACTTTCCATGTCATCAGTTCTATTAAAATGATAACAACTGACAATGTTTCTGACCGTTTAAACCACCAATGGGTGGGTTTCACATCATAGAATTCTTGGCAGTTATAAGCCAGGTGGAGGGGAAGAGGCTCTTTTTACTATTACTGACATTGGCTTTTCCATAAAATGTTAAAAAAGTTTTTCACTCATTTAAAAAGATGTGATTTCTGGGGTGAATTCTTTTGTAATACCAAAATAAACTGCATTTAAGCAATATTCATTTTAGCTGCCCTCCACCTCAATGAAACAACATTGGCCTGAGGAAGTTGTGATGCCACGTGAAACCCATCTATTAGAAAAATATGTGTTAAAAATATGATCAGTGTTTGTGATGTCTTCAGCACAGCAGTAGGCTATGTGTCCTACTGCTGTATTTCACACATTGTGGCTCCAGATGAAACGGTTGTAGTGTCTGTGTGGATAAAATTGACTCTTTGTTTGAGGCCCAGAGATACACATTTACTAGAAAATCAATTCAGTGTTGATAAAAGCCAAAATGAACATTCGGAACCCTTGAATATCAGTACGTGGTGTGTCACGTGACACGCGCACAAGTTGTGCGTTGCCATAGCAACGTTCCTGAGTGCATCCTGCACAGTCCCGTTCACAGAGCTGTAGCTCTCCAGCGAGGAAACGCGTCCTTCTGTGGTTTTCGGTGAGTTTACATCAGCTTTACGACACTTTGTACGTGCACACGTTTCGCTTTGATTAATGATTTTGCTCGATCGATTAGCTCCGGTTTGAGGTTTGTTGACGTCGACAGACGGAAGACGGCGTAAACCGCTAACGTAGCGTTAAAGCTAGCTCTTGTTCAACGATGCATCCGTGATTGTGATCTTAGATTAACTTTGTTGTACTGTGATGCATGAATACTCTAGTCCTGTAACATAGCATGATCTGACACTACACTAAGCTTTTTTTCTTTTTCTTTTTTTTTTTTTTGCAGCAGGAGCAGTGTCATCATGTCTGTAAACGGGGTGCCCTTCCCTCCGCCCATCAGCAAATATCGAGTGCTGTGGGACTTCCCCAAGGTAAAACTACCAGACTTTGATGTTGCTTACATTATTTTGAGCAACAAATGTCAATTCGTGACTGAACATAGACTGCAACAACACCCGGGGATGTCTTACATAGCCTAGCCCCTGTGCCCTGTTTGTTAATTTAGCTATTCATTTACATTCATTCATGTTTTCTTTCACAATGTAACTTGGTAATATTGGTATTATACTATATACTTGGTCATTTACTATGTGACCCACTGTCTAAAGTTGTCACTGAAAAAGTCCAAAACATGAAGCCTTATTACAATATGGGCAAATACCTTGTTTACAACCATTACCTCTACCTCCTGTACTATGTCATATTTGCTGGCCAAAATGCAATTACAAAAACAACCCAAGTGTCCAAACTGGGTGAAAAAAGTCAACATGTTTATTAAAATCCTAACAGGTGGAGGACAGCAAAAATATTTACCACAGGGATTTATACACCAAACGAAATAGTCAATAATTTGTCACATAAGGGCACTTACAATTGCTAGCTCAGGAATCAGTCATTGGTCGTCATTAGTCTAAGAGGTGGTAGTGTATCTGTCATTGGACTCATGTGACATCTGGGCCTCATCAGATTGAATCAGGATGAGCCCCAGCAGCAGCAGCAGAAGCAGCAGACTAAATATAGAGCTGGTGCATGAGTTTTTAACAGGAAACTCAAAAGTGATGTTGTGCTGTGAAGCTGTACGACCCCGGACAACATTAAGTCATTATGTGATCAATGTAACTCTTCTTTATACATTAGATTCTATCTTCAGAATGTGACTGGAGGTAAATTGAAGCAATTTATTTTCAGAGCTTTTAAATTGAGCTGGGTGGTTTGGGGAACAAATGAATCACCATTCGTATTAATTTTTGGTATGTAATAAACTAAACAGACTTCTAATCTTTGCCATTTAACAGACAACACACACACATTTCTTCTTTCAAAGTTTTTTTTTCTCCAAACCATGAGTTTTTACTGACAAGATTAGCTTAATTTAAAAAGCACATTGTAATATTGGTCGATGGATTTCTTGATCTTACTATCCAACCCCACTTTTTAAAGTCAGATATTATCCAAAACCTATTGTGTTATATATTCAGGTGTTAAAACTAGTGAATTAAAGTATGACTTTACTCATGATTTTCCACGTGTGTTTTCAGTGTTACACTCCTGAAGCCAGTCTGCAGCTGAAGCAGGACTGGGAGCCTCAGACCAAAGCCTTTTGTAAAGACAGAGCATCTAGAAATCAACCGTGAGTCTCCTCCGCATGTTTACATTTTACTCTAAGGGCCTCATTTATCAAGCATTTGCTCATGTGCAAAATGGGTTAAAGGGAGCTACACCTGAAGCAGCTGACAATTGTGTTTCTCACATGCATCGCTTGAGCTAGTGCATAACTGTTTTATGTTAAAGGTGCATTGTGTAACCTTCTGGAGGTGAAAAGTCATCTGCACAATTCAGTAGCAATAGAAAGTTAAAGCTACATTTTGGGACTTTCTGACTAAAGATGAATACATTTTATGCCATATTATGAAAAGAATCTGCTAAAGGAACAGTTTTTCTGCGGGAACAAACGTGTTCGGGCCCTCCCCCAAGCCGAATAATAGACTATTTTGTGGACATGCAAGCCCACTCAAAGTAAAAAGCTGATTTTATCACTTATTTAGTGTAACAAAGGCATCTAAATGACAAAAATATGCATTTATTCAAGTTTTTTTTTGGGCCAAAATGTTGCGCAATGCACCTTTAAATAAAGGTCAACTAAATAAAAAAATATATGTTATATTTGCATTTTTTTAATAATAAATTGAGTGCAAAAATTTCACAAATAACTTGTGTAATTTGCTCAGTTTAAATGTGACTCTAACTGTAGATGTTTCAATCACTCCGGTTACATGATCAGGGAAATCAGACTAGGCTAGAAAACCGGACTCTATTTGGTTTTCCTCTGAAACCAGTTGGACCAGTTTTGCTCCTGTTTACATGAGTCTGAAATCAGACTACAATTGGTCGGGACCACGTTCGCCAACTGGTTTTCCGAAAACCGGTTTACAGCTCCTCAACAGGTCTGCCTGGGTTTACATGCTCTTTGGAAAACCGGTTTAAATCGGACTAGGCTAGTTACCCAGTTTTCCTGCCCTCCATGTAAACGCCCTGACTGACATATTCAATATGACTTTTTTACAGATGGGACAGGCAGAAGACGTCCAAAGTTGTGGTTGTTGGAGACCTGAATGTTGGAAAAACATGTCTTATTAACAGGCAAGTTGAACTGGCAGAACTTTGAGACGCTTAACCAAGTGTACACAGTCTGTGAGCTCAACTGACAAAATCATGAAGTGTTTTTTATTTTGCTAACAATGTAGTTTAGTTTATTTGTTTTATTGCATTGATAGCAAACCGCTTTACAGTAAGAATGACAGGTTGCACTACACATTGCACTAAAACAGAGTTCAGATGATTATTTTAAATTTTTAATAACATTTTTCAAAATTCATCCCAGTTAGCTATTTTTAGGATTAAAGTTTCATTTCCTGATTAGAAATGATCACATCTTTCTCGGAGGATACCACGTTGTAAACTGGACTAAAAAGTTGCCCACTTTATACCTTTTCGTGCAACTGCACATGCGCAGACCAAAATTACTTCTTTAAAAAACATTTTTGTCAATTACAATCATTTTGTTTGTCTGTATTGATATCTATGTCTGTTCCGATGTTTGCTGTTAGAAAGCCCATAACGCCACATTTATTTATTGGCATTTTAAGCTAACATTTATCAATCAGAACTAGCTTTGAAAAAGTAACAATCTCACTTTTAAAGGAGGAGGCTTTGTGTGGAATAGCTTTGGTTTTTCTGTGTTTAAATAAAAAGTAAGTAAGTAAGTTATAAAACCAATTTAGATTTAATGTGGCCAAATGTTTTATTTTGTAGCCTAAGTGTACAGTACTATAATAACTTGTCCTGTTTCAGATTCTGCAAAGACGTATTTGTACGTGACTACAAAGCAACGATCGGAGTGGACTTTGAGATCGAGCGTTTTGAGATGTCCGGAGTGCCTTTCTCTCTGCAGATGTGAGTCGTGTCAGTCAACTCTAGCGTTCATTTCATTCGTCAACATGACTTTTCTTATTGAGACAGATGGGACACAGCAGGACAGGAAAAGTTCAAATGCATCGCTTCAGCCTATTACAGAGGCGCACAAGGTAGGAAATGTGTTTGTATATTCTGACTATGCAAGTATGTTTATGGGAAATGGATTTTTTTGGTTTTGTTTTCCAGTTATCGTCACAGTGTTCGACATGGCAGATATTAAGTCTCTGGATAATACACGGTGAGTGATATTTCTATTTTATTTACACTACTTACATCTATATCAATATTTAATCTTTTTAAAACCACATTTAAAACAACTTTTAGTAACGAACATATACTTCTAACCCATGCCGTTTAACTAAAAATAACCAGATAAACAACAGGAACCTTGAGGTTTCTCACACATTTTTTTTTTTATTTAAGAATCGCACACAGTTTAATACTTTTGTCTTAAAGGTTGTATGGAGGATTTTCAAAAAATGTTTGTTGTCAGTCTTGGTCAAAAACAGTTGCATAGATTTGTAACAGCCTTGTACTTATGCTAAACTAAAAAATAATGATAAAAATATATAAACTGTGAAGTAATATGTTTTTGATTTAGTTTTATGAGGAAATTATTTGTTGTGGAACAGTTGATACGTTTTAATTCTTCAACTGTCATTGGCAAAACAAAAACAAAAATCAGCAACAACAAAAATTGTACCAAATCCAAAAGGAAAGAGCACATTTTATTGCCAGTGTTCTTGATATAAAAGATCTTTTAAACTAGGTTAATATATGACAAAGCCAACAAGGCCGGTCTTGGTCTTGAGACTGGTCTTGAGTAGTACCGCTTTTTGAAGGTCTTGATCTTGTCTCGGACTCAAGCACATTTAAATTCAATCTTGTCTTGGACATCAAGACCACATTACATTACCACCACGCTCTGCTAAAAGTGCACCAGGACGTCATGACCTGTTCTAGGCATAGTTTGCAATAAACAATGCACAATAAGATCATGTAGACACTGATGATTATATAAAATTACAAAGACGGTCTTGATTTGTTCTCGACCCTCAGTGGTCTTGGTCTTGTTACTCTGTGATTTTGGAAAAATCTTGGTCTTGATACGTGCGGTCTTGACTGCTACACTAGAACACAGTTTATATATGGTTCACTCCATGGTCTGTTTTGTCAAGTTGGGCCATCTTAGTGTACTGTATTTGGCCCCCGGCCGCCATTTGAATAGTTTTTCCTCTATTGGGTGAATTTGTGATATGAACTAAGAGCACAAGAACAAACACAAGCTCCATAGTCCACTTAATAAAAGAGAAATATAAAAATAATACTTATACAAAGATATTTTTTTCAAATAAAAAAACAAAAAACTTGTCCCTGGTCTGCAGTTTGCCCAGGTCTGAACTATAGCATTAGTATATCAATTGTATAGCAATAAAATCATATTCACAAAACTTAACATCAAAATATATTCTAAGCTGTCATAAGCCTGTAAAAGATGCCTCTCCACGTAGTTTTCTGTAGATGTGTAAGATGTCTAAAACTTTCCAAAAACCAATAACATGCTAAGTTTCATTCCCACAATATTTGAAGCCTTGTCTGTAGCTTTGTCCTGGTCATGTATCAGAGTGAACGTAATTATATTGTGTTTTTAAACCTGTTCTAATGCAGTTTCCTCATGAAAAGCAAATGAAGCACAAAGGATTGAGTCATGTGCTCGGCTTGTGTTCACAGACAGTGGCTTGAGGAGGCCATGAGGGAAACACACCAGGCTCCTGCTTCATCTTCTTAGTCGGGACCAAAAGTGATCTGCTGGTAAGTTGTGAGTCAGAACTTGTAGTGTG
Source organism: Mugilogobius chulae (assembly GCA_038363315.1). Classification (NCBI taxonomy): domain Eukaryota; kingdom Metazoa; phylum Chordata; class Actinopteri; order Gobiiformes; family Gobiidae; genus Mugilogobius; species Mugilogobius chulae. The sequence goes on along the minus strand of JBBPFD010000716.1, from coordinate 127,390 downwards.
AAATATGTATCAGCAATAAACAGTCGGTGCTTTGTTTATTGTCTTTTTAGTCCCCAGAGGAAAGAAAAAGAACCGAAAGAGACGCGGTCAAAATGGCGACAGAAATGCAGGCGGAATTCTGGGCAGTTTCGTCTAAAACTGGTAAAGAATCCGAAAATGTTTTTATATTTTCTTTTCACAAAAAAAAAGTGCCTGTACTTCAAATAATGTGAAGTGCCACTACTCAAATGGGGCAAGTGGGGCAACCTCATCAAAACAGACAAACTTGTTGAACACAAGCAAAGCATTTAGTCAAATCTCAAACATAAACATGTTCACTGTGTTTTACTAAAAAACGCAAAGCACTGTTTACAATGTAATATGAAATTTTAAAGATGTTAAAAGCTCCTGCTCCACACGACAATATTTCTTGAGGATAGTACTAATGAAAAGAAACTAGCCTGATGTTTTGCTTTGGGAGTTTATCTTATCTTTCTCTTATCTTCCACAGTCTAGAATGGGATTATGTGATAAGGTCAGATGATGGGGAAAAAGCAGAAACACTACTTTGTTCAAAAAGGTTCTAAATAAAGTGCTGCCTCCCATAGACAAGACTTCAGTTGAGTTGTATGTGTGAATGCTCTGCTCTCATCTGTACCAGAGTGATGCATGCTGGGACTATGCAGGAGATGTATATAGTGTATGCTACGACGTATAATTTTCTGTTGTTTTATATTTTTTCTCATATCCAGGGGAAAACATACAGGGATTTTTCTTCCGCGTGGCTGCCTTGGCCTTTGAGAGCTGTGTATTGAAAGACCTGGAGAACGGCACTCCTGCAAGCATCGGCCAGGGCAACAGTATTAGTGAGTGTTAAAACAGGGGCCCCAACCACCAACTACTGAGTTGTGGGGGGAAATGTTGTAGCTCTTTTAAAATTGTATTTTCATAGTTTGTCACTACATTCCTTTATTTTACTATGAAAATGTAGAACCACTTAAAGGTGGGGTAGCTAACTTTTTTTGTTGTAAATGAGTAAACTTTGTGCTTTCCACTAAAAACTGTACAGTAAATACAGCACTTTTTGAAAAAAATTAGACCTGTGAGTACTGTCTGAACTTAATAATAAAGTAATAGAATTTTAGTTGCGCTCTGATTGGCTGAGCTTAGGGCGGTCACTTCAGTTTCACCTTGTTGTTTGTAAAAAGAAGTTTATAAGTCATAAATGCAACCAAAATGATTACATGTGGATATTAAAGGGACTGTACCTGATTTTTGCATCCTAAAAATGTAAACAAACAGAAATAATTAATTTTAACCTTTTTCCTTCAGGCTACATGATTTCCTCTAATGCATTCTGAGCTTCAGAATTGTTCAACATGATGAGTTTTAATGTTTTTTCACAGCTTTTAACAGCGAGGTGAGTCACTATGCTAACAACAGTTAGCCACAATGCTAAAAACAAAAACAGAAAAAGCTGCACACAAACAGAATTTTATTAGACATAGACAGGACTTTGGGGACTAATTTCCACCTGAATAGATACATTAACAAGGCATCAGTGCTAGGGGGAAATTGCTTTTAAGTTATCTTGTTGCAAAAAATTGAGTACAGTCCCTTTAAGGGTGCACAGTAGCAGAGTGGTTAGAGCTCTGGCTTCCCAATAAGGAGGTCGTGGGTTCGACTCCCGGGTCGGACCATATCAACATCTCACGATCTCTCTAGGTGGAGTTTGCATGTTCTCCCTGTGTCACCGTGGGTTTTCTCTGGGTACTCCGGTTTCCTCCCACCTCCAAAAACATGCATGTTTAGGTTAATTGGGCATCACTGTAAATTTCCGTTAGTGAGTGAATGAGAGAGTGAATGTTTGTCTGTCTAACCCTGCGGCAAGTTTGCCATTGTCCAGGGTGTTCCCCGCCTAAGGCCCAAAGTCACTGGGATAGGCTCAAGTCACCCACAACCCCTAACGGGATTAAGCGGTAGAAAATTAATGAATGAAAGGATATTAACCATGTGTCGAAGGATCTATGAGAGGAAGTTGTCAGATTTAAAACCTAAATTGTGTTTCCAGTGTGAAAAACAGCTACCCCACCTTTAACCTGTGGAGCCCTAGTCACCTCCTTTTTAATCAAATCTTTAGAAAAGAAAAGTTCAAGTAGTGTGTGTTTTTTCAGTCTGTACATGGTCTACATGGCTGATCTGTTAGACAACGAAATGTCAAAAACGCACGATATCTGCTGTTATTGTACTATATGTCTACTTGCTACATATTTTTCATATTTGTAAAAGCGAGTGGGGGCGCTCATAAAAGTAATTTTGCTATACTCTGTGACAATGACAATAATACTTTCTGTTCAGTGATCTATTCATACGCATGTTTTTACGCCTTTTTCGTAGGTTTTTGACATTTCGTTGTATATTTACGTTTTCTTCAAAGACTGTGTTGAAAAAAAATTAGACTTTGGGCTTTTCTTTTGACGTGTTACTAAATCAGTATACAGTATAGTGCATAAACGCATTACAACATACTGTTTTAATGTAAATAATAAAATGTGTTGCTTGTTTTTGTTTCATCACCCTTCCTGACCAGTATCCCAGAGTTTAAACTGTACCACCTGCAAAGGTTTAAAGAATGTATACCCCCAGTCGTGTGCTTACGAGCGTCTATACTGTGCTTGTTTTAACAGAATCACATCGTGCCAACCTGAAGGCAGCGGAACAAGACACAAAGACGCGCTGCTGCTGACCAACACACAACACAAAGCAGCCATTCTACACCAAACTCAGAGACCCTGGAGTCACTGGATGTGCCTTAAGTAGAATAAAGAAGAAAAAATGAAGAGATACTGTATGTTCTGTTCTAGCGAGGGCCGACACAAATATCAATGCGTTCCTAAAAGTACACATCTGAATTTGCTTGAAATGACTTGGATCTAGATTTGAATGGTTTTAACTGGACAAGATTTAATTGGTAATGTAATGTAAAATATTTAGCTGGTTTCAGGTGTTTATGACAGGTTATTAAAGTACCACTAAATTATCTTTAGTGAGACTTTAGTAAAGCATGAATAAAGGCTTGATTTTTTTATGAACAAATGATCAGTTAATGGATGATTACGTTTTTTTAAAGTCTTAATAACACCTATTTTTAAGGAGCTAAGGTTAGGATTTTTCGTTTAGGGCTAATCAAGAGACTTTTTGATTCATTTATTTGTTATTTGTTCATAATGAATTGAGTTTTATATATGTTTATTAAGGGTTTATTAAGACTAATTAAGGTATAGTTCTTGTAAAGTGTTACTGATAACTTGGCTTAAAAAAGAACAACATTTGGCAAATAATTTAGCTTGAAGTAATAAATAATGTCTTGAAATTGGTCCAAAACAGTGGTAAACAGGAAAATAATCTAGTTTTCTACATTAAATAGAGTCTAAAATGGTCAAAATCTTTGAAATTAGGGTTTAAATAACCAAATCAGGCAATTTTAACATGGTTTGAAATTCAAAGCACCAAAAAGTAAAAGATAAATATTATTCAAGCAGAAATCAGTCCTTTCGAAATAGTCTTGAGAAAGTGAAAAGAATACATGTTTACGATAGTATAGATAGTTACAAAAGAGTAATGAATTGAATGTGACATGTAATTTCAGTTTTTATGTTTTATTTACAGCAAGTTTTAGCACCAAAATCTATATTGGTTAAACAAAACAGTTTCTTTTCCAAAAAGAGCCAAAAATGTTCTTACAATAAAATAATCTTGAAATATAATCTTGTAGCTATTAATTGTAGCTTTGTAATACTGAATTACAAAGCTACTGTGACAAAGATTGCAGCATCTGTTTGCCTTTGAAAATTATAATCTATTTTGTTGAAAAATGTGCATAAAGTCGTACTTTTATTTAGTTATTCGCTGCATTTTGTTCTCTTGAAAATCATTTTTGGTCCACTGTTTTCTGATACTTTAGTTTATTCTAGTGTGCTTTTTGTTGTCTTTATTAAATTAAGAATTTTCATTAAGTATTTTAATATACTGTTTTTCGCGATATGGCATAACACAAAGTTGTGTAAAGTAGATAATTTACTGCCACTAAACCATGTGTGACAAAACATGACAGCTACGCCATTTATGCCACTGTTAAATTATATAAGCTTTTGTAACAGTATTAATAATATTTTAGTAAATTATCAAAATAAACGTTGTTAATAATAAAAAGCAAATAAAGTAATAATATTGTTTTTCATGACTACATTTGTATTTTTTCTTGACTGACTACTCACTTGGCTAAATAATTATTTAATTTTGCAAAAAAGATCGTAAAAACGTTTCTGATTCTCAAGCTCATTGGACGCTCTCAGGCCAATCATGACTCGTCATTGGATTTATCCGGAAGTAAACAGTCACAAGCCTTTGCACTGATCGCACTCGGCTAAGAAACCATCTTATTTTTGATTACAAACTAATTTTTACATTATAGCGTGGCTGTTTATATGCATTTGTTTAAACAGACTTCATCTTTACAACTTTGTGCGAAAATGCGAGCGAAGGATGGACGTAAATATGCGAAATACTCCGTGTGCAGTTTTTTTTTATCGGAGAAGAAGTTGAAGCATGCTCGTGGCTCGAGCTGTTGACAGAGGACTAGTCCGGTACATTTGTGCTAAAATGTCCGATTATAGATATTCAATACTAGATGCACTCTTTTTTTATCTAGATTAGAACAAACTGAGCACATGTCAACTCGATAGGTTTATACAAGGTTATTATAAGTAACGTTACATCTTTAAATCTTGTCCCAAAGTTTATTATATTATGGCAGAGTCACACAAAAATGCGGCACGTTAACTACGATTAACGAGCAATGCTATAAAACTATTTTAATTACAGAAATGTATTTTTGTTATGTGGCTATTTTGCAGTGATAATCTACATCAGCAGTTTAGTTTATGTAAACATCTTTCCAAATAAAATGTAACAGGATCACTGGCATGACAACCAGAATAGAATAGAATTACCTTTAATATTATTATTTTTTTTTATTTTAATGTATTCCTTTGGGTGTTTAAGTTTAATAAAAGCAACTAAATTTCAATACAGTATTTTAGAATTTGTATTTGTGAAATTGTACAGGAAAAACGCTACTTATTTGTACATTGACTTTATTAACTCGATTTTTTTTTGATTGAAATCAATATCAGAATTCAGATTTGCATTTTTGCACAATCAATAAAAAAAACTTATTGAACTCAACTAAAAAAAAAATCCCTACTCTCTGCATTTGTTTACATGTTTGGAGAAGTGTGCATGATCTTGTGGTGTGTCTGACTTTATTATCTGTTCAGCTATTCCTAATGCACAAAAGTCAGTTCCTAAAATGTGTTATGCACTTTTGTTACAGCTGATTCACGATGAGAACTAACAAATCCTACAAGCTGGTCCTTCACAAGAAGGGATTTGGTGGAAGTGGTGAGCAAAATATTGTTTCTTTAAATGAGAATTAGCGATTAAACTGAATGTACTTGTCAAAACGGTCTCAAAGTGGCAGACGATGCTTACTTTATTTACACTCAATTTTATTAAGATTTTTTTTCATATCGATCGATCTCGATTTCGATTCGATTTAGCTTAACCTTTTATACAAAGATTGCATTCTAAATAACTATAAACTTTTATTATGTATTATTCATTTGAAGCTTTATATAATGTCTGTTTTTGACTTTGCTCCAAACTCACATGTGATTACTGAGTTTCATTTTCGACAAACACACAATAATTGACAAATGTTCGATTCGATCTGCTCTCGATTCGTTATGACAGCCTATTTAACATAATGAAGCCTCTCATCCTCTGCATCAGTTTTTCTTTTACTTCCATCACACAGACAATACAGAGACCTTACTGATCCCTATGTTAATAACTGTTTAAAACAGCACCACGTAGCACTGTTATATTTGGTTTTTTTATCTGTATGTACGTTCTGTTCTATCAGTTTTACACTTTGAATTAGAAGTTCGCAGATTAATAGGGCAGCACCGATCTCATACTGGAATTGGATGTCGTTGTCGATCCAGGAAATTTTGCTAGATCATCTGATACCATTGTTGTGCCTTTATTTAGACATAATAAAACTAATTTACTGGCTGGTGTTGATCCAGAACATCTCATAATATCTGACATTTTAATCAGATTAAGTCGTTATATTGTGACTTGCACTATAAATAGTAACGTATGACTAAATGTCTTATGTTTTGATAAGAAAAATAAGGTATTTCAGTACTTACACAAGTATTGGTTGATATCGGCAGATATTTAAAGCCAAAGTATTGGAATCGGTATCAGAACAGAAAAAACTGGCCCGATGCATCACTATAAATTTACCTGTTTGTATTATAAAGTTAGTTTAGCTCAGTATTCTGGTGATGATATAATTACGTCATGATTGTTCAATACTGAGTCTTAAAGCTTAAAAACACAGTATGCCTTTCTTTAAAAAATATTATACAAAATATTATATCAATATATAAGACTACTGGCATAGTATAATAGATGAACAAGAAATATCATTTCCTATAGTGATCAGATGGCCATACCTGCTTGTCTAAGCCTGATTTCGTCGATCTCAGAAGCTAAGCAGAACAGGGCCTTGTCAGTACTTGGATGGGAGCCCACTGGAGCACAAGGTGCCACATTGGGATGGGTAGAGTGAGCCGGTTGTCATTGTGTCTTTTCCTCAAATAATTTTGCCTCATAGTTTGTGTACATTTGGTTTGATTGCCTTGTGAAGTGGAAAATCGCTGCATAAATGGAGACCATTTATCCTTCATCAAAATAAACAAATGATATTTATTTATATTTACATTCCTGGGACAGTTATAGATTTCCTAATAATACTTTTTTGCAATGCATATTTATAAGGCCTGTGTGTTTTTCTTGCAGAGGATGAACTGGTGGTCAACCCAAAGGTGTTCCTCAGGTCAGTCTGGGGGACATAATCGAGGTGGCACACCCCACTGATGAGTACAGGTCAGATATACTGCTTTCTAATATTATAAGACATTATACTTCTTATTCATTTATTTGTTTTGTTCGTATTGTACAGCCCTCTCCTGCTGCAAGTGAAAAGCCTCAAAGAAGATCTGCAAAAAGGTAAATGATTTCAGTTTACTCAAGAAACAGCATTTTTTTTTACTTTATGGCATGAAAAATTACAATCTGGCACATTGTATTGTATCTTCAACCCTAAATATATGATTTGGGTTGAACATTCTGCGTGTTTTCTGCAGAAACCATCAGTGTGGACCAGGCTGTAGCTCAAGTCTTCAAACTGCGAGCTTACCAGGATGTTATCGTCACATTGTCGATCCAAAGGTATTATTTTACTTAGAACTATTTCTAGACATGCAATATATTGTATTAACAAATAAAGTTGAAAGTGAAATGAGGCAGAACTGATTGTATTAGACCGGGAGGCAATTATTTTCTCTGTTGGTCATATTCGAGTCGTGATGAGTTCGGACTGCAGTCATTGGTGTAACACATTATCGTTTTGCAGCACATTTTTGTATAACAATGGCTTTTTAATTTACTACTTTATCCATTTATTTTTAATATTTGGACAACAAGCAATGCACATGCTCCATAGCAAAGTCAATCAAATCAAAGAAAAATAAATAGAAAGATTAACACCCATGTCGTATTAACAGTGGAATAGACAGTACACACAACACACATTTCTTTACAGTTTAAACAAGGTGGGATATTTATCAAGGCCGTATCAGGGCCAGACTGCCTGGTGTCACAAAGTCTCATTATTGCACATTTCTACGACAGAAGACCAGAACAAATAAATAGTGTCCAACAAATCTTTTTTTTTTTTTCGTAAAATTATGATTTTCGGGGGCGACATGGTGGCGCAGCGGTTAGCGCTCTGGCCTCATAGCAAGAAGGTCCCGGGTTCGACTCTCAGGCCGCCCGGGGCCTCTCTATGTGGCGTTTGCGTAGGTTTCCTCCGGGTACTCCGGTTTCCTCCTACAACTAAAAAACATGTGCAATGTGACCCCCCCTCTCCCCTCCCCAGGACTACAGATGGAAATTAGCTGTAAACTACAATCTGGTGCAAACATCTCTGCCATTGTGCTTAATGTAATTGTACATTGTCCTTAATAAACATTACCTTAATAATCTCATAAATATTCAAGTTTAATCTATAAAATTGGTTCTTTTTATGCTGGTAATTTTATTCTCAGAAAAAATGGCTTTTATTGTTTTTTTTTTTTTTTTTTTTTTAGTAAATTATAACTTTATTTTTATACAATTATTAGCTTAATCTCAATGTTACAAGTTTATTATGGTATTTTACAAGAAAAAAATAACTAAACATTATCAGCTCTTGGATTTGGATGAGTGAAACGTTTGCATAAAAACACACAATAGATTTTTATATTTATAAGAGTGTTATAAATTACAATTTTATTTTATTCCAAATTACAATTTTAATCTGGTAAAATTTTAATATAGAAAAATAGCTTTTTATAGCTTTGACTTTATGCTCATAACTTGTGAATTTAATCTCAAAATGTTAAAAGTTTATTGTTGTAGCCCAAGCTTTTGTCACTCGCATTTCTGTTCCTCAAAAACATGCCAAGGGCCTGATTAAAACAGGTCACGGGCCGCATTTGGCCCCCGGGCTGCAGTTTGCCCAGGTCTGTTTAAACTATAATTTAGCAAAAACATTACATTAAACACATACATTGTTATTTATATGAATTAATAGATTTTGCTGACAAAATGACTAATGGAAAACCAAGCTAATGTTTTGATGTTGTTTTCAGGATGTGACTTTGGATCTGGTTGAACTGACTTTTAAAGACCAGTACATCGGTCGAGGAGACATGTGGAGGCTCAAGAAGAGTTTGGTAGAGAGAGACACAACAAATGGTTCTAAAGTGTTATTGGACAAGAGATACAGTTTGCAGAAAATACTAGAAATAACACGTCATTTAACTGTTATGGTCACTGTACAGAATATATAAAAATTTGTGTTTAAATTTCATTACTACACATTTTTGATATCTTTTTTCTTTTTCAGGTCAGCACTTGTGCCTATGTGACCCAAAAAGTGGAGTTTGCCGGAATCAGGTACAAAACAATATACTGTACATACCAAAATATGATGTGCGGTAAGTCTGAGTTATGATTGTTCTGTGTTTCAGAGCTCAGGCCAGTGAGCTGTGGGTCAAAGGTGAAAAGGTCACCTGTGGATACATCAGTGAAGACACCAGGGTGAGACACTGTGGAGGTTTGATGCTTCACTTCTAAGCATTTTGTGTACTTTCGGTTTAAATGCTGAGACAAGCAATAGAGAAAGTAAAAGAACAGACTACGGATGAACTAGTAGTTGAATATTCTTTACTGTGAAAGGAGAAATGAGACTACAGCGTTCAATGTTCATACTTTCCCCTGTGTATTTGCTCTTAAGGCAGCCGCCGCACTAGAATTGTGAGTTTAGCTTCTGTTCCTAACTGGCCTGACCATAACTATTTCAAAGAGAACATTTTAAGCCCAATCTAAAGTGTAAAGACCGTGTCAGCTTCTTTGACATAAGCAGAGAGTTTTAAAAGAAATATGACACAAGTGGAGGGAGAACCTACAGCTGTGACTCATGTGAAGGTCCTAATTTTTGTGTTTGGTGGTCTTAAATGGTCTTTATAAATCCTAAAATCTCTGTTGTAGTTATATCTTGTGTGTTTGATGAATGAAGCTGTGGAGGCAGAGGAGCGTGGAGCAGGTCGTGGAGGCGGGTTTTGGAAGATTTGTTTGCAGAGTCTGCGTTACACGTGTCGCATATACAGCTGTTTAAAGGGGACCTATTATGTCTACTTCACTTTTCTAAGTTTAACCTGTTATGATGGCATTAGTTTATTCAAAGTTATATTTGAATTTATTCATGCATGTTGGAGTAATCTTGTATTGTTCTTCAGCGGTGCTCAAATGCTCAGAAATCCTTGTTCTCACCTACCACCTATCCCCTCCCACTTGTCTGTATTACTTGTTATAATTCAAAAGATTAATACTCAAAGTGAAGTTGATATGGTTCAATACTGTCCCATATCCACTTTCCAACAAAAAAAAAAAAAGTTTTTAAAAATCTGTTGCTTTTTACAGTTACATTTTAAACTGAAGAGGCGGGGCTTATCAGTTCTGCAGTTTTGAACAGGAAGTCAGTAGAGCTGTTCCTATTTTTAAGTTGTTTTAGATCAACTTTGAACCCCTTTAATTGGCCCGTGGCTACTGGTGACCCAGCAAATCAGTCTACTGCAAAAACAAAAATATGCATGCGTAAAAAAACGTATTTAGCCAGGCTCGGGCATGGATTGTTGTTATTTACGTCATGTTCAAACGGCTCGTACGTATGAAGAAAAATGCCCATTTGGACAGAGCTTAATCTGTCAAGTAACACCACTTTCGTTTCGCTTTTGTGGACCGGGGCATAAACTTCTGTTGTTCATCAGAGTTTGACAACTACTCACACACAATTTAAGTTTCATCATTTTTGTACATCATTTTGCATGCACATGGCCGTTTGGATCATGTTTGTGTGAACGTTCTTTCACTTCAGTGCGCCCTGTGTTGGTGTGAAAGACCCTTAATGCACAACTAAACAGGACTGTCGCGTAATGCCAGAATGGTTGTTCCATATTTTAGCTTCATAGTTGTACTTCAAATAAAAAGTCCATTACAGCTGTATCTGTTTTCTATCAGGTGGTGTTCCGCTCCACATCAGCCATGGTGTATATCTTCATCCAGATGAGCTGTGAGATGTGGGATTTCGACATCTATGGTCAGTGTCATTTAATAGTGCTAAATGCTTTTATTTCATTTTACTCACATCAGTTCCAGTCATTAATAATCTAAGTATTTGTGTTCTGTTTTAGGGGACCTTTACTTTGAAAAGGCAGTGAATGGTTTCCTGTCTGATCTTTTTACCAAATGGAAGGTGTGTATTTTTTTTTTGTTTAGATAAATATTAACGCAATTATTTGTTTTTTTTAATTCATTGAACATTTTCAGGAAAAAAACTGCAGTCATGAAGTCACAGTGGTTCTTTTCTCCAGAACATTCTACAACGCCAAATCTATTGGTGGGTCCCATTGTTTTATGATGGAGTTATCAGTGTAGCATTATAGTTTTGATGAGTTTTTTTTTTTTTTTTTACTGGGACTATAGGAGAGATGACAGAAATGATATACAGTAAAACAATCAGTCTATAACTCTATTTGTTTAGATGAATTTCCTGAAGTGCTGAGAGGATCAGTTCGCCAGGATCATGAAGGACGGTTTTGTGAAGATTTCTACAGGTAAATCCAACTGAATATTAACCTTTCCCTGCAAGATACATTCTCCCAACTTCTAAACTCCCAAAAGGTGCCGCTCCCAATTGAACAAAAACAAACATGGAGGTGATATGTATTTTTAGTTATTTTCACGTTTTGTACATTTGTTGAGTAAAAAATGTCTTATTAACTATAACTATGAAAAAAATAATAATACAAATTTAAATTACAATTAAAAAAAAAATCTCTTACAGAAGAAAGAGCATTTATGCACCTTAACAGCAGAGTGAATAATAACACACAAAAGTAATAGTAGTAGTTCTAAATATTAAGATAACATAAGATAAGATATTCTTTATTTGTCCCACAATGGGGAAATTCCAGCATTGCAACGCACAGTTCAAGAACAGCAGGGAAATGGACATGTGCAATCAAACTAGATAGGAATGTTAATATAGACTTAAGCAAAAAATACAAATATATACATATGGAGTTATACTAGTCTAAAAACTCTTAAGTGTCTGTTATGTGTAAAACACTGCAGAATATGACAGCATCAGTTACAGCGTTATAGTATTATGTACAATAGAGAGAGATAAACATACAGTAATGCCCTTACAAACACACTGCTGTACTGTTTTAGTTGTAAATGAGTCCGCTTTGATTTATTACTTAACAAAAATAATCTGGCATGAGCAAGGTAATTGAAAATTGCATTTACTTCCTGGGGTCTCATTTATAAAAGAGTGCGTAAAAATCTACTTGGAAAAGCTACTACGAAAAAAACTGAGATTTGAAAAATGATCCAGATTTATAAAACCTTCTGTAAGCGCTCTTTTCCGACTGAGCAGCAGAAATCTGCGGCCAGGATCCCGCCTCAGGCCACGCCCCCTTCACACTTCCTCTCACCATAAACGGGTATGCAAATGAGCGATTTAAATAAACATGAGCTGATAATGAGTGAGTTTGACTGACAGAGGGAGGAGCAGAGGAGAGACGCTGCAGCAGGACACATCGCACAGACTCAGGGGAAGTGGATTCAAGAGTGATCTTTGCTTCTCTGAGACACTTTTACACACTGTCACTGAAAACACACTGTCACTTTAAACACGTTAGCCTACTTTATTAGAACCACTGCTTTGGTGCAGCTGTAAAGATCGTTAAACGGACATGAAAGAGGGAAAAGTCATATCGCTCTTGTAAAGCCTGCGGCAACATTCACGCGGGGTTTGCGTGTGTAAAAGGATGTGTCCGTGCTGTGGTCCGAGATTTGGGAAGAAGCTGCGACTTGAGGAAAAGACGATGGGACGCGGGCTCGTGCGTGTGACGCACGGCACGTGTCTAAACGAGGGTCAGACTGTGTTTATTGAAGTTTTCTATAAAGACTAGATACTGCTGCGGGGATCATTCAGCGTGAAGCGCACGTGCACGTAAGAACTTGCACAAGAGCGCACACCTTTCACCGGCGTAAGCTTTATGAGCGCTTTGAAAGAACTACGTATATTAAAAAAAAACTGAAAATATAGCTGTTTGTTTTTTCTTTTCTTTTTTTCTTTCTTTTTTTTATTAAAGTCATGTTTGCCCATTTCAAATGTTCCTCAAACATGCCGTCCTCTCCTCACGTGTCTCCTGCCTCTGAGCCGTGTTTAAGTGAAGTCTGTCACACATACGCAACGTCCAAAATGTGCGGAGAGATACGTAATGTTTCACGTTCAAGCCGTTTTTTATCAATCCCAACTTTTACGTAAAAAGTTCCTCCGTACTTTTCAAGGATCCTTTTGTGCGTAAGTAGGCTTTATAAATGAGACCCCAGATGTTTGATATTAGAGTTTGAACTTTTCTCAGAGTTGTGGCTCAGAACGAGAGACGTGAAGAGTGGACGTCATTGCTGGTCACCATTAAGAAGTTATTCATCCAGTATCCTGTCTTAGTGCGCCTCAAAGAAGCAGGTAACATGGAAAATTCTAAAGACACTTATGAAACAGAAAGCCTGATTATATATAGTTTATTAACTTATCTTTTCCAGATGGATTTCCTGTTGGTTATAACTCCACAGCTGTGCAAGGAAACTACTTGGAAGCCATCAACCTGTCTTTTAACGGTCTGGTCTTTGGTTTCTTAACATGAGATCATTACTGAAGTCTTTCCAAAGCTGTTGCGTTTGCGTTCATGTGTAACTAACTTCGTCTCGTCTGTGGTGCAGTGTTCGACAAGCACTACATAAACCGTAACTTTGACCGGACGGGACAGATGTCAGTGGTGATCACTCCGGGCGTGGGAGTGTTTGAGGTGGACCGTCTGCTCATGATCCTCACCAAGCAGAGGATGATTGACAACGGTAAGGTCTTTGTAGAGTATATGCAGGTGAAAAAAACATTCTCATATGTGACCATCAGATAACACATAATCGTCTTGTGTTTTAAATGGAATTGTTGTCGTAGGAATCGGTGTGGACCTGGTGTGCATGGGAGAACAGCCTTTACACGCCGTGCCTCTGTTTAAGGTAAAACTCTTTATTTTTTTATTCTCACGTGTGTAAAGTCTGACATCTCGGAGTGTTTTCAGCTTCACAACAAACCCACTCCGGGAGATTCTCGAGTGGGAGACGATTACAACCTGCCGCACTGGATCAACCACAGGCAAGTTATCAGCGACACTAGAGCTCCTGCACACTGGTAACTAACGGCAACGAGCCTGAAGTGAAGCTTTTGGAGTGGATCTTTGTAATTGACAAAAAACATTAACAACAATAGTGTCAATCTTAAAATACAATCTAATTAAAGTAAACACTAGTGATTTTTTTTTATTGCACAAATCATCCACTAAAATTACTATTTCTGAACATCGGATTTACTTTCTTGCGTCATTAAAGTGCGTTTGGTAGATTAATACTTGTTGTAATTATAAATGATAGTTTTACGTTAATCAATAACAAGTTTGTGGTGAAAAATTTGAAAATCTGTTGAAAATACCAGGAAGTAGAGCAGAGTTCTAAACTGATGACATCACACTGGGGAGACAAGGATATTTTACATTTTCTCACAAGAAACTCATTTTTATGACCCTGTAAACACATTTAACAAATAAAAAGTGAGTTCTAGTGTATTTTTATGGCTCAAGTTAAAAAAAAAATTAAATTTGAAGAGTTTGGGCCCAATTTATTAAATGGTCGCCAGGCAACTACCTAGCGTGATGTCGTCATTGATGAACAGGAAGTAAATTTTTAATGTTAAAAATGGCCAAACTGGAATGAAATTTAAAATATAATTAGTAAAACCTTAAATATATTGATCTTAACTACGACTTTGTGAAATGAGTAGTTCAACCTGTCATGGGCACTTTAAAAAGGTTCCCTGATGGAGTTTGTGTGAAATATATTATAATATAATAAAAATGCATTGATCAATACTTGAATCAAACATCAGCATCTATCAATTTTGCTGTATCGAGTATTGATCCTGGTTGTGCCTTTTGAAAGTAATAAAACTATTTACTCCCTGAAGTTAATTTTAACCACATATTGACCCTATTTTGTCCTGCCCACTTGGCTTGGAAGTGCACTTCCTGTTTAGCTCTGTTAAGGTAGCTAACATGTTTGTTTGTCTGTCTTGTGGGGCCTTTTTAATTAAATATAATGACAGTTAAAATAAACCCATCGACTGAAATCTACAGGCTAAATGCAGCTAAACAGGAAGTGCACGTCCTAGAAAAGTAGGCGGGACAAAATAGGGTCAATAGTTCTTAAATGTTTAAAAATTTAAAATCTTAACATAAAGCATGGTGTTCTAGCTTAAGCCAGCTGCACTCTACAGAGAGTTTTGGCCCGATTTTAAGCCTGATGTGCCCCTCTGCGAGTTCAGGAGGCGTGGCCAGAGTAAGGATTTTCGTAAGAGATCTTTTGTCATTTCCTTCCTTTTGTCTGTGCGTCACTGCGTCGAATTGTCAGGAGCATCATCGTGAGGTTCACATGCTGCATAAGCACGTGCACGTAAAATAAAGAAGAAACATCGCCTCATCATCTGCAAAAAAATGCAACGCTTTGTGCACATATAGTCCAAGTGCTGGGTTCTTTTTTTACAACCTTTACACGCACATCATTTCCAACGCATCAAAAAATGGCAAAAGATCCTAAACTCTTCTAGTGTGCAGCCGGCTTTAGGTATCTTTGTGGCACTATAATACAAATGTGAGATTTAACAAGCTTTTTGACAATGTGAAATCTCCAATAAGAATTTTATAAGGAATAATTTGATCTCCCTATTTCTACTGAATTGTGCAGTTGACTTTCACCTCCAGAAAGTTACACGGTTACACTTTTAGAAACATGTTGTTGTGGGAGTTACAAGTCACTAGCACAACAAGTGCAGGAGTAATCCATAAATAAACATATTCTTTCCCTCTACAGCTTTTACACATCCAAAAACCAAAGTCCCTGCAGCTCCTTCACTCCTCGCATCAAACTGGCCGCGCGCAAAGTGAGTCATCTACAAAAGTAACCATGGTAACAAGGTAAAACTAACAACAAATGAAAACAATCTGACATTTGTATTTACAGCCTCATGCGGATAAACTGAAGAATCATAAAGAACACAGTAAGTTCCAGTTCTATATCTGTATCTTAAAGGTAAAGTATCTATTTTGTTCACTAAAACACAAGAAAAGTTGTGAAAAGCGCTTTAAAACTCATTGTGACCTATTATTATGAGACTTACAATGAATAAGGTAAAAGATGTGACTAAAATGTAAAGTTAAACAGTTTGTTTGCAATTTTGAAGATTGTTTACCTTATTCTGCCCCGCCCACTTGGCAGCACACCTGTTTAACTGCAATTAGCCTAAGTCACACTGGCCACAATCAAGCTTAAAATCTTGTAATAGTCACATACAGTGCATTTACCCATACTGTATCTTGTTTGAAAGTCCAAATTATTTTAGTTATTGTTGCAACTAGTGATTCGAAGGTTTGAAATTGTATTTATATAAAGTAGTTGAATTGTTACTTCCACAAGTAACAAGTATATTGAAACAGGGATTTTTAGCATGTTTTCATGTCTAAAGTTGTTATTAATGTAAGAAAAACATGAAATGGCAAAATCCCTAACTATTGTTTTGCTGCAACATACAACCTTAAAATGAATCAATTATTTTATTAACTCTTTATTTAAGGGCTGAGTTTGCTTGTTTCTCTCTGAAAATCTGGCAACACTGGTCAGCTTTTGATAACTGGATTTAGCTGTTGATGAATTGTCTGTACCTCAGGAAAATAAATGGTCTACGAGAATTATGATAAAATCTAAATTGTGATCTGGCTCCAAGAAAAATCGTATTGGTCATTATCGAGTATCGGGAAATTCTAAAGACAAAAGATTGAAGTTGGTATCGGAACTGAAAAAGCTGGATTGGTGCATCCCTAGTTGTATCCATTTCATTTGAGATCACTTTGCATGACAGACAAGCTAGCAAAAGTGAGTGGGGCAGAATAAGGCGAATACATTCAATTATAGTAACGTTCCTAGAAACATTAGCTGCATTTGTATTTAGCTTCTGTTTAGCAGTTAGTTTAGTTTAGTTTAGTTTATTAGTTTATTTATCAGGGACAGTGCACAAAAAACATTATCCTATACAAAAGAGGATGGATGCTTGTGCCAGGTTGTAGCAAAGTTGCTAATTTCCACCTGGAGTCCCTGGACAGGTCAAAAATGGCATACATGCCAATAAAATACATTACGTACAAAAGTAGTTAGTTCATTCTCTCATCCAGTCATGTAATTCATAAAACTTCATGCACTTCAACAAGACTGTCACACACATCCAGACACTATTTACATTATTTACACTCATACAGATACAGTTTAATGTGTGCATGTTTGTTTGTCTAAAAGCCATTGCTTGGTCAGGCGTGTAAACGTTTTATAATCTGTACATGAAATAATCTCATGTGGTAGAGTGTTCCATAGGCTTATGGCCTGATAAGAAAATGATGACTGACCAAAGGAGGTTCTGCATCTTGGAACACTGCAGTCTCCTCTAACACTTGATTGTGTGACTCGGCAGCTTTTTTCAGATGTAAGCATAACAAATGTTCTCAGTGGGGGGCAACACGTTATGAATAATTTTAAACAACATTACAATGTTATTAAATTTAATTAGATTTTCAAAATGTAACATTTTATACTTAATAAGAATGTGGCAGTGATGGTGCCGATTAGATTTTTTATCATGAATTTTTAAGGCCCTTTTATAAAATGTTTCGATTAGCTTAAGAGTAGTTTTACACGCCTGTGACCAGCTTGTTTGACAATATCTAAGATGTGAGATAATCATTGCATTTAAATACGTATACGAGGCCTCAGTAGTTAAAAAATTTCGAATATGCTTAAAATTCATCAAGTTAAACTTGAGTGTATTTTGTAATTTTTTTACATGACTTCTAAAAGTAAGTTTTGTGTCAAGTATTAAACCTAAATGTTTAAACTCATTTACATTCTTTACAGTTTGTCCATTGACTAAAATTTGGTGAACATCAAGGGATTTACGCTTATTTGAAAAAAACATCGACACAGTTTTATCAATATTTAAAGTAAGGCAAGAGTTCTGAAGCCATCAGAGTTATTTGCCTCTGAGCTTCAAAAAGTCTGACATAACAGTTGAGCTCTTCATCAAGTCAAGACTCTGAAAAAGTTAGAGAAACATAAAGTCATTTTGTTTTTTGTGTGTGAAAAAATGTTGTTTAAAAGACTTTGTAGAACAATCTAAAGAATGCATGTTTGTGTGTATGTGTTTAGCTCTGTGTGTTCAGAAGGAGCCCGAGAACAGTCTGCCCATTCAGGTGGACTACGACGCTTACGACGCGCAGGTGTTTCGACTTCCTGGTCCATCTCGTGTGCAGCGGCCCACTCATTTCAGGTGAGCCTCACATTACCAGCAGAACTAGAGTGAGAACTTTTTCTAAACACGTCTTTGTTGTTGTGTCAGGATGGCCCGGGACAGAGAGGCCAGTGCGAGGAAGAGCTGGGGTTCCGTGGACGTGAGCACAGCGGTGGGGGCGTCTCCTCCGGTTCGATCCGCAGAAGAACAGCGTAGTCTGGCCTCTGACGACAGCCTGGGTCCCGTGTCTAATATGCTGCTCATCCCACGTGTGCAGGGGGGTCACTATGAGTCAGCAGCTCTCTGGGATACACCAGCACGAGAGGTGAGCAGGTTGTGTTGTGTGGGGGATTAGAACAGACTTTGTCCAAACTGGGGAGAAGTAGAGAATTATTATAGAGATTTTGTTCAGTGTCTTCAGTGTCTTCAAACTCTATTCAAATTCTTGAATAGAGTTCGAAGACAGTGAAGACATACTGAGGAAGTGTTTGATGCAGAAATGCAAATAACTGCATTTATTTTTCTGCCTTTAAAGTGCTTATGACAGGTTAGACCAGTGCTTCTCAAATTCTTTGTACCATTGGGATGGAAAAAAAAATATCAATGCCCCTACTATGTCATATCCTGTTAAATAAGACTGAAAAATTACAAAAAATGTCTGTGATATTTTGGCTTAGATACAAGGTTCGTACGGTCATGAAAAACCTTAAAAAGTCAAAGTTTTGGAATTCTATAGGTTTGAAAAAGTTTTGGAAAAATCAAAAGGATTTTGGATTCAGAAATAACTTGGGGAACATTTGTTTTGTCGCGCTGGTAGGGGGAGGCAATTAAACCAAAAAAAAATGAGAGATCAAGATTCAGTCATGTCCAATCGTCAATTATTTATTTTTGAAACGAAAAATTGATAACCAATCCTTTGTCAGTAAAAACTTGTGGTTTGAATCAAAAGCCAAATTTTGGGCAAATTATTAATATTGATGATTGATATTATATTATTTTGTCAGTAAAATAGAACATTATTAAGCATCTGACTGATTTATGTTTATAAAACCATTATCTAAAACTAGTTTAATTTTTTTTTTTGGAAAGAATGAATAAAATTGAATCAAAATTAATTGGTTAGGATGGGAAAAACATTTATTGATTTTAAAGTTTTGTTTGAAACTGGAATAAAATTCACAGAATTTGAAAGTATTATGTAATCAAAATTGTTTGGAATTTATCATTTTCATGTTTTATGTTCAAAAATCCTCAAAAAAACGTTGTCTTTTGGTTTTAATCTGTTAATGAAAGATGGTTGTTGACTGAAAAGTAAGTTAAACAGGGTCATGGAAAAGTTCGCAATTGTTTTGGCGAACTCATGGAAAAATCATGGAAAACCTTAAGTTAAAATCTGTACGAACCCTGTAGATACTAATTTTAGCACCAAATATACAGTATATTGAAAAAAAATCTATTTTGTAGTTTAATAAATAAACTATTAAGCTAATTACATAATTATATTACCAGTGTTTATTAGTTTGCATGTTTTTAGGATCAGAATGTTATTTAATCTCGTTTAGGCTGAACAGGTATTTATATTATGCAAGCTAATGTGTTTTTTCTCACGAATGAAAGAGTCTGGGTTAGTCCTGTTTCAGTCCTTATGAAAACCTGATCAAGTTCTGGCATAGTCCATCACAAGTTAGTATTCAGTGTTTTTATTTAGCTAATACAAACCCATTGGCTACATTTACAAGAGGTCAAAGCGTTTTTTTTTTGTTTTTTTTTGTTTTTTTTTTAAATGATGAGAAGTTCTGAACAGTGGATTTTTCACATGTTGGGCTTGATGTGAGAATGTAGTGACAGTAAAGATTCTTATGTACCTGTGATTAATGTGGAAACCAGATAAATTACATGCCTATAACTGAATACATAAAACCAATGTGTAGTTATTTATTAGGTAAGTGAAAAATGTGTTTTTAAGGCGTTTTAGTCAGAACAGTTGAAGCTAATGTGTATTTCTGTGTTCATCTTTGACTTGGTGTCTGCAGACTTGGTGGAGAAGATGCTGGACTCTCAGCGGACAACAGCGCTCCGGGGCGCTTCACAGTGGGCAGCGCCGAGTCCACTCTGCACATCCGACCTGGAGGCTACACCCCACAGAGAGCACTCATAAACCCCTTCACCCCGTCCCGCATGCCCATGAAGCTCACCTCCAACCGCCGCCGCTGGATGCACACCTTCCCCGTCGGTCAGATACTCACTTCATTTGTCTGTTTGAATCTGAAATCACGTCTTCAGAACACACTCCGGAGGCCTGTACTTTGAAGCTAGATTTGGGGTTTAGTAAGGGAAAGTTAAATCTGGTGTGGCAGTACTACAAAGTTTCCTCAGTTTTTGTTAGATCTTTGTGACAACTTGAAGTGAACTCATGGCATGCTCCAAACCAGGTTAAGTTTGGAATATGACTTTTTTGCCAATCAAAGCCAAGAATCCAGAATCGGTGTTAAGAGAGAGTGAGAATGCACCAGACAGCACCAAACTTTCTGAGGGAGGGCCTCCAACCTCCCTACATAAGCTTATATCTGGGTGACATTACTTATAATGAAACGGAGCAGTTTAACAGAGGTGTGGACTTGCAAGTCATGACTTGGACTTGGGTCAGACTTGAGTCATTGTCTTGATGACTTAAGACTTGATTTGACAAAATAGACAAAAACTTGAGACTTGACTTGGACTTGAAAGTCAGTGACGTGGGACTCGACTTGGACTTGAGAGTCAGTGACGTGGACTTAAACTTGATGATCAGTGACGTGGGACTTTACTTGGTCTTGATGATCAGTGACGTGGGACTTGACTTGGACTTGATGATCAGTGACGTGGGACTTGACTTGGACTTGATGGTCAGTGACGTGGGACTTGACTTGGACTTGATGATCAGTGACGTGGGACTTGACTTGGACTTGATGATCAGTGACGTGGGACTTGACTTGGACTTGATGGTCAGTGACGTGGGACTTGACTTAGACTTGATGGTCAGTGACGTGGGACTTGACTTGGACTTGATGATCAGTGACGTGGGACTTGACTTGGACTTGAAGTCAGTGACGTGGGACTTGACTTGGACTTGAAAGTCAGTGACGTGGGACTTGACTTGGACTTGATGGTCAGTGACGTGGGACTTGACTTGGACTTGATGATCAGTGACGTGGGACTTGACTTGGACTTGATGGTCAGTGACGTGGACTTGACTTGGACTTGATGATCAGTGACGTGGGACTTGACTTGGCTTGATCATCAGTGACGTGGGACTTGACTTGGACTTGATGATCAGTGACGTGGGACTTGACTTGGACTTGTAATTCAGTGACGTGGGACTTGACTTGGACTTGAAAGTCAGTGACGTGGGACTTGACTTGGACTTCTAATTCAGTGATGTGGGACTTGACTTGGACTTGAAAGTCAGTGACGTGGGACTTGACTTAAACTTGATGATCACTGACGTGGGACTTGACTTGGTCTTGATGGTCAGTGACTTGGGACTCGACTTAAACTTGAGACGATTTGATGCGCCTCCTCAAAAAATAAGTTGTGTTATTTTACATTTACAAACTGAAACATGTCCCTCCTCATATCTTTTTGTGACCAGAAATGTAGAGATTTGTTAACAGATCGGGTTGTGAACTTTTTTCTAGGACAAGAAGTTAAATGATTAATCACAACTAGGGATGGAAAAGTATTTGAAAACTTTGAAAATTGTAC
Organism: Mugilogobius chulae; assembly: GCA_038363315.1. Taxonomy (NCBI): domain Eukaryota; kingdom Metazoa; phylum Chordata; class Actinopteri; order Gobiiformes; family Gobiidae; genus Mugilogobius; species Mugilogobius chulae. The sequence continues at coordinate 105,471 of JBBPFD010000716.1, read as the reverse complement.
AGTGATTGAATCGAAAGGCCAGAATCGATCAGTTTTGCTCATACAGCCGCTGACCTACACACACATGCTCTTTAGTTGTATAATACACACAATAAAACAATATAAATATGACTGTTTACTGTTCAAATGTTCATAAAAATACAAGTTCTGAGCACTAACAACTGTGGCTTTGTTTAAATGTAATTTAGTATGGTTTATTTTGTGTTTTAAAGTAAAAAAAATATCTATATACACATGTATATAGATAAACTAAAAAATAAAATAAATCAAAAATTGTGCTACAAAATCGAAAACTGAATTGAATTGTGACCTAAGTGATCATCCCATCTCTAATCACAATTTATCATTATGGAATAATTGTCAACAAATGTATTATCATTCATTGTTATTAATGAGACTTATAAAGGTTTCAAAACATACCATGCTCTATGAAAAACTCAACAACAGCAGTGACATTGGTTTTGTGTTTTTGTCTGTAAATCTACATTTCCAAATATTCTCAAGTGACATTACCTCACCTCAAATGTAGCAAAGCCTTGTATTCAAGTGACTTGCTTTAAAAAAAAAAAAATCAGCCATATAATCTATTTAAAAAAACAATCCTTATTTCAGCCCTACTTGTTTTGTAGAACAGCTTATCAGAGACTCATGTCAGGGTTAGTCAATCCAGATAAACTTATCTAAGCTATGTAGATGGTTGGTAGTACAGGCCTTAGATGTTCCTTTTCTATTATCAAGCTGCATCTCTGTTTAGAAAAGCTCATCTGTCAATGATAAATTATATCATTTTGAGTTAAGCTTTATTAATGGAGCTTTTTATCCTTCTGTACTTTGGTTGGAGGTGTTTTTAAAAGCGTGACTGATCCTGGATGTTTCTGCTCAGGTCCCTCCGGTGAAGCCATCCAGATCCATCACCAGACCAGACAGAACATGGCCGAGCTTCAGGAGGAGAGAGACCCCGCCCACACGTCTGCTGAGCTGCTGGAGCTGGCCTATCACGAGGCCACGGGCAGGTCAGACAGCACAGACAAGCCTGGAGGGAGTGGATGAGAAAGGCATTCGTTTCTGATATGTTTGTTTTTCAGGAGAACCACAACGCGATATGAAAACAGCGGACTGTATGTGGGAGGAGTCACTGAAGAGTTCACAGGAAGTCCAGGCAGTCATGCCAGTGGTGAGCTCACAGTACAATAGGCAGTGTATTTTACTAGTAGGTAGAAATGCTTACACTGATCTTAAGTACATTTGAGGCTCGTTGCCAGATCTAAAACCATGGTGTCACACAAGGTTTTTGCTACAATTACAATCAGTTCACAAATTAGTGTTTTCATCACAACTATAGACCAGTGACGGAGGGCAAAAGTGCGTAAACGCAGCATCGCAAGGAGCTCAAACTCAAGACAAATTCTCACAGATTTTCTGATGTGTTTTGGAAAGAAAGCAATGGCTACTTCAAGGGAGCAAGGGATTTGGAAAAGCTAATGAGTGTTAGCTGATCCATACCTTCTTACTCCTGATATGTTCAATTTAATCAAATTATCAATCAAGTTTGCCCGACTTTACCATTTGTGATTTCTACCATTAAACAGTGTTTGGTCTTACACTGGAGCAGATTTAAAAGCATACATATATCATGTGTGGCTAGCGCTAGCCACACATGATGCAGTTTTTGTGTTTTTTCCTGTTAAATGTCATACATTTTTTTCACATGAGAAAGGGGATTCCAGTTCTTTCTTATTGCTGCCACACACTGGCGTCTTCATCTAAAGGTTTACAATAAAAGCTACATTAGGCCTGTTACTGCAGCCAATCGCACAACAAGATGGAGCCATTATACACAGCTGAAATGGATACACATTAAAGGACACATATTATGCAAAATCGACTTTTTTGAGTTTTTAATCCTATTGTAAAGTTGTTTCCTCACCAAAGATGCTGCTGAAGTTTTGTTTGTGAGATATCTTTTGTTCTCCCAAAAACACTGTTCTGAATGTCCCTGATCTGTGATGTCATAGATAGATCTCTGAGATCTTCTGCTCTGTTTTTAAGTCTATAAATTGTCCAGACTCATTTTGAGCATTTCTGCAGGTTTCGATATCAGGCAAGATTGGTTTGATTGCATAACCTGTGTAATTTTCTTTGGAGTGAGTAAATAGAGCTCTAACTCAATTTCTGATGTAGAAAACACACACAACCCTTGTGTGACTTTACTAGACTTTCTTATTAGTTCTGGTGCATGAGATTCCAAAGTGGAGGTGCTTCAGAGCAGGTTTGAAGGAAAAAAACAACACAAAAAAGCATAATATGTGTCCTTTAACTTAAAAACATGCAGGTTTTTGGGAGAGTTTCCATAAAGGAAACGCACACTGACAGCGCTGCCTTTGAAGAGTGTGACGACATTGCAAAGGGTCAGTTGTTGTCGGCCGTTTCAAACATGACTTTGCAATAATGCTTATATTTTGGGCTCTCTTATAATACTAAAAATCTTCACACAATATTGTGATAAATATGTAACCTGAGGTTCAAATAAAAAATATTGTTTTGTGAAAATTGTTTATCGTTACAAGAACCCTAGTTTGGGTTAGGTTAGGGGGCATGTCATTTGGTTAAATTGTAGGAAAAGATTGTAAAACGAGTTGTTTTAGCATAAATAAATACCACAGATAAAAATTTAAATGAGAAGTAACATGCAATTATTAGACTGTACAACCTAAAATACAAAATATAACCTAATATTTTTTTTGTATTGCATTTTACAATAGTGTCTCCTGTGATGAATAAAGTGTGTAATCACTGTCTTCCCTTGGCCAACTGAATGTACATTGCTGTGTCTAATGCATTTTAGAGGTTTTATAGCTCATCTGTAAGGCCATGCCTTAAAAAAGCTTTGGAAGAAGTATCAGTTGTAGTGCTTCAATGTATGTACTCTCTACCAGTGAGGTTAGGACACAACCACAAGGTAAGTACGTAAAAGTGAGTCCGAATTTGACTTACAGCGGCTGCACAGCAAATATCAGGGGTAAACTTTGCTAGTTTTTCCTCTGACATGTGTAAACGCTGAAGAATCTTGAACTAGAGGAGTCTGTGCCTGTCACAAAATGAAGAAGATGAAACCTTCCCTAAGATTGTCAGTTATATTCAAAGCCATACCTTTTCCGCAATAAGTTTACAGATTTTTTTTGTAATTTTTGTTCTGTTTAGATTCTTCTTAAACTCTCGTCCACAGGAGCCTTGACCATCGCGGTCCTTTGACGACTTCTCCCTGAGCGGCAGTGATCCCAGTGAGTTCTCCTCTTCATGACAGTTTTAACACAAATTCCAATCACTCCTGGGTGGGTTCTCCTTACAGCCTGATGATCAGTGATACCGTTTAAAGCTTTGACCAGCGGTGTGATAATAACGTACTGTATGAGGGTTTTTACTGACTGTCAGCAGCAGGTGTCTCCAGTGGTGTTCTCTCCCAGGTCAAGGGTCAAGATCATGTGGTTTGGGACGTCCCCTACTCCCTTCCTTCCTCCCTCTCTCTCTCCCACTCTCTCTCTCTTCCTTTCTTAAATTCTATCTACTGTTCTTGTTTCTACTGGTGCTATTTGAGCCTCTTAAATCTACAGCCGTTTCAACCACAAATCAAGCTTTATGTTGGGCATAGTTCAGTTTCTACGTTCTGTCAGTAACCCATTTGAGTGAAGTCAGCGCAGTATGAACCAAAAGGCACAACTAAACCAATGGTGCAAATAACAAGAAAGCAGCAAAAGCCACAGTTATTGTTTTATTTAGCATTACTTTTCTTTAGGATACGCCTGTGTTTTTGAGAGAGGGCAAGAATTAACACACTAATGTTTTGTTATATTCAGGCCTACTTTATCTTTAACTATGTCTGTGTCCATGTCCCAGCAAAGCAGCAACAGTAATCTTGATATGATTAAGTATCATCCTGCAACTGATCAAGTGCTCAGAGAGGTTTCACCTACCACCTGTCCCCGCCCACACATCTGTGTTTACTTGTGATCTATTAAAAATTCATTTTGAGTGAAATCTCCCATGTTCAGAATTGAATGAAGTAGCAGGGTTTATCAGTGTAGAGACGGGTCTTATCAGTTGTGCAGGTTTGTACAGGAAGTCGATGAATCTCTTTCTAAGCCGTTTTATACCAGCTTTGCAGTGATCAGAATGAAAATTACTCATCTATGTGTGTTCAAGGTTATTACTAGATACATAAAAAATAAACACAATAGGTCTCCTGTAAGACAGAAGCATGTTTTGAGCACTTTTTGTTACTGCATGTCTCACATACAATAAGAAGTTGTGTTGCTGTGCCACATCATGCAGAGTTAAAGTGACTGTGCCATGTTTTAAACGAGTTATTTTAAAATTATTTAAAAAAGTTATTTGTCACTGAATGGGTTACTGGGCAGTTCACAGTTCCCTCACTGTTCCTGATCCTCTAGCATGTCTGCTCCTGCATGTTCAGAGCCACTGTAGCTGTGAATGTCAATGAACCTTTTACGTCTGGTACCAGAGGTGGTCATAGTACTGCATCACAATAATCAAGTAGAGTAATATTCCCATATTAATAGCTCAGGTAAATGATTATTTTATTAAAATATAAATTATTTTAAGTATTTTCTTAAAATTAAGTAAGAAAAATAACTTAAAGTTAAGTATTTACATTTTTTAGTTTTTAACTACTACTAATAATTTTAAAGTCAAAGTATTCAACTTTGTGGAGATGTAAAGTCACTTGTGTAACACTGAAAGCCTAGGGATATTTTGATATTCTTCATTAAGTAAGACGAGTTTTGATTAGATTCTGCTCGATTGTGATATGAAAACAGGTTCTATTATTTCATCCCTTATGAGAACCATAGAGAATGTTCCCTTTGCACATACGCAGTTATATATGTAACTTTCTTTTTTTTATTTTATTTTTTTCATTCTTATTTTTAAGTTTTTTATTGAAATAAGGTGACAACACAACATAACAATCAACAAACATGTTTTACACTGCAAAATCAAACAGCCTCTGTCACAGAAGAGCTGTTGTCGGTTTAGTGCACAGAAGTTGCAAGAGCAGGTTTTTCACCAGGAGGCAGCAGAGAGCGCCGACACATGCTTCAAATGCCTCCAAATGTATAAACATATGTAACCATCAGAGAAGACATTTAACAAGTTCTTAAAATGTATGTATAGTGGTATAATTACATTAAAAACAATGGCAGAGATGCCAAATTATATTTTACAGCTAATTTCCATCTTTAGTCCTGGGGAGGGATTATTATGGACATGTTTTTAGTGGTAGAGGAAACCTGTAACCTCAGGTTACACATATCCATCACGCCAGATGGATCTGTGTTGAACTCCTATCTGAGTTCTCACTATATCCATCTGGGACTTTACTAGCTGAAGGCGTTCGAGAAAAGGCGGGACGTTTAGTGAAATACTTCGGCCTACCTTATTTGAGCTTAGCCAATGGTGTATCCATCCGCGCAAGATAGAACAAGTGTCACACATGCTCTTCTTTCAAAAAGAAATTATTCCATATTTCTGCTGAAACCGCATCAAAAGCAGCAAACAACACGTACATCCACAGAAGCCACCATCTTTGTGTAGCTTGAGTCAGACTCAGAGGCGACGCCGGGGCGCTAGCAGCCCGTGTTAGTCTGCCCTGCTACAATGTGATAGGGCCTCAAAACCACGCTGCTGTGATGTGAGTGTGCTGAAACACCGTCGCTTCAAACTCTCAAACCAATCAGGCGGCTGGAAGGCCAGATGGTTTATCTCGTGTTTGTGAATTCACAAATATCGCGAGATAAACCATCTGGCTGGCCAGGTTAGGAAACTTGAGCACTCGAAGGAAACCCATGCACCCTTTGGGAGAACATGCAAACTCCACATAAAAAGGACTGCCTCTTTCTGAAAATTTGACTTTGATCCCAGAACCTTCTCACTACGATGCTTTAGTGCTAACTGTTGACCCTTAACAAAAGCAAATTAACTCTAGAGTAAGCACCATGAGCCTTTATTAGACTTTTTTAATAATCACTCAACTAAGGCACAGATTCTCCAAAAGTAGGCCTAAACTTCCTTAGTTTGTGACCGCCTCTGTCTCACACACGATAATGTAATCCAGCTGCACCTCTTTTGCATGTTTTGTTTTTGCTGCTTAAATCATCACTTGGGTAAAAAATCAGTCGTTTCAGGTCACAGCCTTCACTTCTATCGACTTCCACCAGCCACAATCTGCATGTTCAGTCAATTCACCAGTCCAGGCTGCACCCCAATCAGCACAAGTAACTCTGTTTTTTCTTCTCCTCCTCCTCTTCATCATCACCTGTCTCCGTTTCTCCCTCCTCCCTCCTCACGTACGTCCCCCGTGTACATGCTCTTGTGCGTGTGTTGAAGTCTTGGTGCTGTCTGCGCCTCCGACAGTGCCTAGTTTCTGCTGTACGGTGGGAGTGGACTGGAAGTCTCTGACCACGCCGGCCTGCCTGCCCCTCACCACCGACTACTTCCCCGACAAACAGGCCCTGCAGAACGACTACACTGAGGGGTGTTATGACCTGCTGCCTCACAGCGACCTCGACAGGTACAAGACGGAATGCACATTGTTTTGTTACGCGTGTTTTTGATCTTGTTTTAAAAAATTAGCTCTAACTCAATTCCTAACATAGGTGTTCCTTGTGTTCCAAAGACTGGCAGCAGATTTGCATAGAGAAGAATAACTAAACATTCTTTACACTCTGGTAAAGTTGTTTAGACTGTTTATTGTGTGGTGTAAGTAGTGTCCGTTTAAAGTAGAATTATGGAACTCTGTCTGCAGCCTTACAACCTGATTTTGCTGGTGTAATCCCTCATTTGTCCAGGAGTGATCCATGGTAGAAAGGCTTCGAAGTTGAAATCTAGACAGTGTTTGCAAAGGTCCAGACGTTTCGACTTTTTTTCGGTTTGATGAAAGTGACCTGAGACAGGCTGTATTTATACATAGCTGAGTTTTGTCTGCCCCTGAGAGGAGCTACACCCTGAGCCTGTTTGAGTTCCTAAGTTGTTTTGTGGGTTCTAGTTGTGACCGACGCTTTCCCTCTTTTGTTTTTCTGGGGCCCTATTGTTCTGACTGCATTCACATGCTAACTGCGATCTAGATAGTATTTGTTAATAACTTTGGCAGACATGATCACAGTAACATGTCACTGGGATTGTGCTAAGAATCTTTGATTTCCTTCTCCTTTAGACCAGGGGGTAAAATACTACTACACACTCCAGGTATAACCAGGTCAGACAGATGGATTATCTCACGATATTTATGAATTCACAGGCTCAAGATATTCCATCTGGCCTTTCAGCAGCCCCATTGGTTTGGAGTATGACCTAGTGGATTGACGACCCAATCACATTGCAGCTGTGGGGGTTTAGGGGGTTGATAGCAATGACGACAGAAACTAGTGAATGAATCAAACAAAACAATGATGGCAGCTCCTGTGGATGTATGTGTTTCTGCTGCGTTTGATTCTGTTTAGCAGAAATGTGTTTAAATAAGTATTTTCTTTTTGAAAGAAGAGCAGACAGGTGTGTGTGACACTTATCTCACTCGGACATTGATACACCATTACGATAAGCCGCCGCACACCCAATCAGCTCCATGTATTTCATTAAAAGTCCCACCTTTTCCCAAACGCCTTCAGTGAGTAAAGTTCCAGATGTTAACTGTGGAAGAACTTTAATCAGAATTCAACACAGATTCATCTGGTACGAGCCAGGTCACTCCAGATAGGTTGTATCTCTTCTGTCTTGGTACAATCTTTTGTGAAGTCACTGTTTAAATTCACCAATATAGTGTTCTTTGCAGTTTTTTCACTGCCACTAATAGAACACACTATATGCTCTGTTCTCTGTGGGAATCTTGTCTTTAGGACGAACCAGTCTCTGTCGTATTGTGTTGACAGGTTAAGAAACGAAATGTCATGTTGTCTGAAAATTCCCTGTAACTATCAAAAACATAAGGAATAGAAACTCCATTCTTCCTCCTCTGCTTTTCCGGGGGCAAACAGCTTCTGCTTTGTAGCATATGAAGCAAAATGATCAAACTTGTTAAAACTCTTGGCTGTTTACCATAAATGTACCTGACGTTGACCTGTGTGTCGTCCAGGCGCGAGGACGAGGCTCCCTCCATGACGGCGGCTCAGGTGTTTGAAGAGTTCATCTGTCAGAGGCTGATGCAGGGTTATCAGATCATCGTGCAGCCAAACAACAGGAAGTCCCAGCCTGCGTCAGCCCCGCCCCTCGGCAGCAGCCCGCTCTACTCCAGAGGTCAGTCTCGTAACAGGCTTTGTGTAGTTTAGGTTGGAACACATTTTCACCAGGCTGTCAGAGGATAGAATAAAAAAATGAATACTTACATTATTTAGAAGTATTTTCTTAAAGTGTTACAATATTCACAGCTCCACAAAAAACTTCTGTTACTAAAGTCATGACATGTTGTACGTCAAATGAAACCTCCAAGTGTCTACTTTCATTTAAAAAAGGAACTGTTATTCTGCATTATTTCGTTCCCTTTTTATAGGCATTTCAAATTCCTTTACATTAGACTTCAGCGTTTGACTCCTGAGATAATCTCCTTTTTCAAATACAGATTTCATGTTTGTGTTGTTTTTGTCTGTCTACTTTTTGGTGGAAGAATATGAGCCACTACAATGAAATAATGTCTTTGGGAGCCAAAAAAAATTAATGATTAACCCTCGGGCTTCCCTTTAAAATAAATCACACCAGACCCTAAGGACAAAAATGTCCACTTACAAAACCTTCATAAAAACATATAGTTTCATATTTGTTCATACTTTTTTCACCTCATTTTAAAGATCTATCCCTGCTCTATTCAAAAATGTGTTTTATAAAAATCCATAAAAATTTAACCCCTTAAATGCCAGTTCGAAAACTTGAATTCCACATGAGACAAAAAATAACCACTAAAATGCAATATTTTTTAGAAACGCGAAGACAAACTTTAATCTTTAAATAGATCTGAAAAAAGTATGAAAAATATTAAACTATGAAGTTTTATGAAGGTTTTTGTAAGTGGACATTTTTGTTAAAAGGTTAAAATCTTAGTATTTTCGACAAAGTTGTACCTTCCTAGGACACATCTAAAAATGCAGCCCATTAAAGTTTGTCGTTTCTAAAAATATTGCATTTTTAGAGGTCATTTTTTCACTAAATGTGAAATTCAAGTTTTCTAACTGGCATTTAAGGGGTTAAATTTTTATGGATTTTTATAAAACACTTTTTTTTATTAGGGCAGGGATAGATCTTTGAAATGAGATGAAAAAACTATAAAAAAATATGAAACTATGAGGTTTTTATGAAGGTTTTTGTAAGTGGACATTTTTGTCCTTAGGGTCTTAAAGGTGCATGGCGTAAGTTGCAAAGGTTTGAACAAGGGCGCCATCTTTGGCGTTTTGTGGCACTGCACCTACCCTACTATCAGCAGCTGAAGACGTATTTTACGGCTGAAAAGATTCTTTTGACACATCGTTATTTTCTGCTAAATGTTTTCTGACTTAAGAAGACAAAGGTTTTTGTATGAAAAAGTAGATGCTGGCTATTTTATGTTCTTTTTGACTGAATGATCAGTTTACACACTTCAAAAGTTACACAAGAAAATATTGAGAGTTTGAGGAAAAGCTTTGTTTTAGCGTGAGAGAAAATTGTAAACAAGCTTTTTACAGGCCTCATTTGTCATAAACTAAATGCTCATAAAACATAAACCTTACCAAGACAAACAGCTAACCGCTAAGCTACTAAATCTGTGTCTAAATGTGCGATGTACTTGGACAGGCCTGAGTTTACCTTCTAATGAAAATAATCACCAGATGAACGTCTTATTGATCTCCTGCACAATTCCTCTTTCTCAAAAACATGTCCGAGTGCTCCTCGGTCCTGCAGTCGGCTTCATGCCATGCCGTTACGGTGGGCTAGTTGTTTTGAATTCTTCCGTGTGTTACGGGGGTTCGGAAGCTAGATGGCAGTATTTACCAATGATTATTTATTTTATTTTTCATTAAACAGCCTTTACAACAGCCGTCCATTGTATAAAACCGAGAGCTTTTGCTAAATAAATAGAAATAATGACAATAAACCAGTGAAGGAGAACTAGCGCGGGAAAATGCGACCCGCACCACTCACATTTATGAGTCTGTCTGCGCTTACAGAGGCAAACTCGGTAAGTTTACAAAACGTCATGGCGCACATCCAGGCAAGTGCCAATGGACGGTAATTTGATATATCGTAATATTGAACATTTTAACTTACGCAATGCACCTTTAAGTGTGACACTAGATTATTCCCAGTAATCCAAATCAGTTGCAAAAAAAAATTTTTTTTAACGAAAAATTTTGAGATTTAAAAGATTTAGGCTTTGTCACTGAATTTTATAGCTCTATCATGAACAAATGCGAAATGGTCGGACGACAAATTTTGAAAAACAGGTGAAATGGACAAAAATGTCCATAGGGAAGACCGAGGGTTCAAAAAACAATGAGGAAGGGTGTCTTTTTCATCTTTAAACCAACAGACGCTGTGTTTCTGATGCAGATTCTCTAGATTCAGCCTCTTTCATGGAGCAGAGATTAGATTGAAGAAATCCAGTAGTTTGACTTCCTCTGACACTTTTCACTCGCTCACAGAAGACTCGCTGCATGTGTCGTTCTCCTCAGAGTCCTAGTCCAGTAGGATCGTCTTTTTTCCATTTTAAAGATCAAATATCTGCTCTAAACTTACTCAACTATGTTTTTAGTCAAACATGTTTTGCCTGTAATCTGTTTGAAAAGAAAGTCGGCCTCCAGAAGCAGCTGATCACATAAACACAGCCGACTGCGGTGCCTAAAAGTCAACAAAAGAGCATGTGTATTTCTTCAAGCCGCCATCATTTTCTATATTTGGTCAAAGATTCTAATATAATGTTCTTGCAGAGTACTTGTTACCAGAGCTTTCACCTGATTACCTCTTCTCTAACTCAGGCTTGGTATCAATGCGTCGCATGGAGGACGAGGAAACCGTTTACTGGCTGAGCATGGGCCGCACCTTTCACAAAGTCTGCCTCAAAGACAAGATCATCACCGTGACGCGCTACCTGCCCAAGTGAGCCCTCATTCTCCTGCTGTCTAAACCCGCGCGTGTCCTGCTAACTCTGCGTCCCGCCCACAGGTATCCCTACGAGACGGCCCAGATCAACTACAGCTACAGCTGTGCCCTCCTCACGCCGACGCGCAGTTCGTGTCCTGCTGGGTGGAGTTCGGACACGAGAGGCTGGAGGAGTACAAGTGGAACTACCTGGACCAGTACATCTGCTCGGCGGATCAGAGACTTCAGGTTTATGCAACACTCGCCTTTGCACAGTGCTCAAATGTCTGTTTTAAGTGTTTTTTTTTAAGTGAAGCTAACCTCCCTAAACTGATCTGTGGAGAGCAGCTGTGATTGGTTTGACAGCAGGTATTTGTGATCAGCACAGTTTTGTGTGGCAACTTGAAGTGATGTCACAAGTAGTGATTACATTAGACATAGCTCCACTACGTCATTACGCTGCAAAAACTACATATCTAGACTTGTTTTTTTGTGGCTTGGATTCTGAATTCAGATTTTGATTCTGATTTGAGTCGTTTTAGCTGGATAAGATTTAATTGCTTATGTAATGTAGAATTTAGGTCTCGTTAGTCAAAAAGCTTGAAATTGGGGTTCAAAACCTAGAGTCAGACAGTTTCAGCTTGTCTTGAAATTCACTTTGCAGTCTATGAGGACAAGTTCCAAAAACTCCATCAGGAGGTAGTTAATAATAGACTTTAGTTTGTTTCTTCAAGCAGTCGTAGTCAAAAGAATAAATCCTCTTGATAACAGATCCAAACAACACTGGTCAAATGACAAAATTTTGACCTAATTTGCTCAGTTTGCACTAAAGCCTCTACAGTACACTGTTAAACTGTTAAAAAGTTGTTTTAGTAATGTAGGATTTTTCTCTGATAAGACAGTTGTAATAAGCTGTAAGCTCGTACCACCAGTTTTGGTGGCAGGACTTCCACCTTCGTCAGAGGTGACATCTGATGTTGTGACATGTCTCTTAAAGGATGTTCTGAGGCGTGGCCCGTTTGAGAGATCTGTCTTAACTGGCCACGCCTGCCCACGCCTGGTGGCCTCTGGAGAAGTGAGTCCCATGTGTGAGCTAAACTGAAAGCTCCTTCATTCAGAGGAAACCTAGGTAGATACGGGAAGAACATGCAAACTCCACATAGAAAAGCTCTAGGTTCTCATGAATCGAACCCTGGACCTTTGTTGTGTGGTCAGAGGTCATACTATACATACTATGCAACTCATACCCAAGGATATTTTTCACACAATTGAACTCAGTGATACAGATAGTTTACACGTTTGATTTTGGTGTTTGCAGATCCAGAGAACTAACCCAGCATTGTCCTCGTGTCTCGCAGCCTTATCGACTCCCTGAAGTTCTGGAGAACACGCTTCCTGCTGCTGCCTGCTGGAGGTGCCCGGCGTATGGGGGACGCAGAGGGCCCCTGGGACGTGTACGGAGAGGGCCCTGGTGTGGGGCCCGGGGGCAGCGGGAGGGCCCTCTGCTGGACGGATTCATTCGCTTTGTGGAGGGATTAAACCGCATCCGACGCCGCCATCGCTCAGACAGGATCATCAGGGTGAGTCTCTGCACTGTACAGTATCAGCTCTGCTAATGATTAAACTCCATGAAACTGAATCACTAGAAGAGAGTCGCTCTTTTTGTCTCTCTTGTGCTACAGAAGGGGACCCCGATGAAAGTGACTGCTCCTCTGCCCTCGTACCCTCCGGAGCCTGTGGCACCTCCTCAGGGGAAGAAGGGCACCTCAGCCTTGTCCGCTCTGCTGGAGATGGAGCAGAACCAGAAGTGAGTCAGCTCAACTTCTGTTCACCTGTTATTAGACGACACAGCAGCACTTTGATCAAATGATTAAACAAAAAGTCAGTTTTGTCTTTTTGTTATGTTTTTGTTGTGTCCAACACAATTGAGCAACAAAAAATACAGTTCGTAAAACATGAAAAAACGTACGTCATTCTGGTGCCTCCGCAGAGTTTCTCCATAAGTTTCTATACAAAACGAGTAAGCTGTACTAACGATATTAAACGGTTAGAAAACTTAACAATGACTTCAAACGAAGCTCTGACCATTCCTAATGTGTTCCTTGGGTTTGCACCAGTGACACATTTTATAACTCGTAATTTTTCGGGCTAACTAGCTTGCCGCTAAAATCTATAGAAAAAATGAGGGATCACTATCAAAACAAATACATCGCTCAGAGTCATGTAAGTTTATCCTCAGAGTCTTTTATACAATAATCTTCTGTAGAAATCAGCACAAAATAATGCCACACAGGTGCCGTTTACTGTGAGTCTAATTCTCCACTGATAATTGATAAATAATTAACACAACTTGCACAAAAATCTTAAGCAATGTCACGGTAACTCACCTCCTGTGCTTTTCTGCAAATTACGTCGTCAAACTCATCAAGGGATTTGTAGCTCAAAGCTTTTTCTTCTGCACATGAGTTTTTTTCCAATCAAATATAAGTAAATATCAGGTCTGAATATCGGACACTTACTAACGTCATGCTAACATTCAGTAGCTAACTGTACATGGACCTGGAGTCGCTTGCTGTTCTTTAAATTGAGATTTTAAAGAGAGTTTTGCGATTTTTGTTTACTAACAGTAAATGGGTCTATTTCTAAGCCATTTTAACTCAGTTCGGTGTTTTGCAATGAACAAATTGTGAATTATTGATCTACTTATACCACATTTTCTTCCTAAATAAAAGGAAAAATCCATTTCCAGTATAACTATGTTTTGTCTTGTGTAGGTCACTGGAGGAGCAGCAGTCCAAGCCTCCTGTGGTGACCCCTGACCCCCCAGCTGTGTCTGTAGCTCCTTCTTATGTGGACAGCCCGAGGAAGGTAAGTCTGAGCAAACACACTGCTCTGGCCCGGGAAGAGACATACTATGCCTAGCTCTAGTCTTCTTTGTTTAAAAAAAAATAACTGTTGTATACAATGTAACATGGATAAGTATTTGTGCATAGTATGTCTCTTGGCTTAATGTGGACGTGGGCTTTGCTGTGGCGTCTCTGTCCTTCTCTCTGGTCTTGACTTTGCTGTGGTGCCTGTCTCTCTCTCTCTCTCTCTCGTCTCATTCCTGGCTGTTTCTCTGCTGCGGCTGCAGGACGGTGCCTTTATTTTGGACTTTATTCGTAGTCCACGCTCCTCGTCCATCCACCACTCTCAGGTCAGTATGAAGAGTGACTGCTGCCTCTGCATGCTTTTCTCTACATATACTGCCCCTGCTACGTCTGTCCACCTTCTTTTTCTCATCTTTGTGCTTTAAGTGAGCAAAAAGAAGTGGCGGTACTCTCATTTTCATTTTGAGGCCTGGTCCTGTTTAAATAAATAAGAGAACGTGCTGAACACTCAGAGAGGTGTCTGTACTGTGCATCCCGGCTCACTTAAAACACTTTTAGTTCTGATCAGTGTTGAGCAACTCTCTGTATTTTCAAAACTGTACTTGGTTACACTTCTTAGTTACTGCTCTGCAAATGTAACTTGTTACATTACTTTGAAAGTACTTTGTGTGTTATTATGTACACACTGATCAAATATGGGACTTTATGTTTTATTATAACATATTTTGTTTTACCTGACAGAAAATGTTATCTGTGTGTTATCTTTTCACTTACTAACTGTATTTTGTGAACTGTAATTTAACTACACACTGCAAAAAAAGCTTCTCAAAAAATAAGGAAATTTAGCTTTTTTTTTTTTTTTTTTTTTTTTTTTTCAGGTGAAAATTTTTTATTTCAAGTGAAATGACAAAATGAATATCTTGACAATCTTGTTTTGAGGAGAAACTGATAGTTTCAAGTACTCTTGACTAAATTTTAAGCAATTATGGCTTAAAACTATGGAAGCCCGTTTCCGCCAGTGAAAAAAAAATAAAAGATCTACAAAAAGTCAAATTTCGAGCTTTAAACTCAGAATTTCGAGTTTTAAAACTCATAAAACTCGAAATTTTGACTTTTTGTGGACCCTTTTTTTTTTTTCACTGGCGGAAACGGGCTTCCATAAAAAACAGATACAAATTTGCAAAAAATACAAAAAAAAAAAAAGGTTTTTGTATCTAGATAAGGTAAATCAGGCTAGAATATCTTAAATTCAGTCATTTTATTTTAGTTAGATTTCACTGTAACTACTAACTACATTACATTACATGACTGAGTTACTTAAAATTGTAATTTAAAGTATTTGTAACTTAGTTCACCAAGCACTGACCCTAATATTTCCAATCTGAAATCTTCCATTGAGCTGTCTGTTTTCCTACTTTACAAACTTAAACGTTAAACGTGTGTCTGTTTGACTTTGTGGATAGCTACCATTATATCCTCAGACATTTAAGAATGTTCCAGAAAGGTTCATTTGGTCGTCTTGTTAAAGGAACTGTATGTAAGATGCACAACTAGTTGTTCTTAAAGGTATTACAATCACAAATAACTTTGGTTGCCAGAGTGTGAGGGGAAAAAAAGCCCACAGAAAGATGAGATTCCACGGACCAATCAGGAATAAGTTTTGCTATGAATCATGGGTATTAACCAAAAAGTCACTTTCTCAGCCCTGACTCTTTGTCATGGTTTGTTTAAAAAAAAGCTATTTTACACAATGTGGGTGGAGCCTAATGAGAACTGTGTGGAAACAAGTGCACGAGCCTATCAGTGTATGTGTGTCTGTGTCCTGGTGCAACATCAGTTCAAACTCAAACATGTTCCTGACTCATGGTTCAAAATTCACTTAGAACTAAGAAACCAAACTGGCATGTGAGGCTCATTCTGCTTTCTGATTGGATAATAAATGTAAACATCAACAAAGGGACATCATGTCCATTGCTTTTTTAATTAAGAATAACTCAAAATTACAATGATTTTCACTAAAAATAATAGTATATTTATACATGTTGACCTTGTATCTGTGGACACAGATAGATCTTGTTTGTGAAATCGGACATCTAAATCTTACATACGGTTCCTTTAAGATTATGTTTCACATTCGTAGTCAGACCCGTGGTTGTGTGTTTGTCAGATCTCTACATGTTTTGACTGTTCGTCTGTGATCATCTTCAGAAGCGTCACTTCATGTTACTATAACGTGTCTTGGCGGCTGATTTACACAGTCTCTGGCACCATTTTCCTTCTGGGAGAGAAAGAACCACAGCGCAATATCAACACACTCGTGAAACCATACAACAAACTCCAGTAACTACTTGTTTACCCAAAAGATTAAATATACAAAACAAGACATGCATGGTATACAAAATACAGAGAGGGCTTTCAACACACACAAAAAAACATAAAACAGAATGTGAGAAAGAAACAATTGGCGCACACACTCGAGCGATAAAATGGAGAGCTGAACAAGAACAACTCAAGTGTTATGAATTGGCATGGGACCAGAGTCAACGCTGGACAAAAGAGGCACCAGAAATTTGAAAACATGCCCCTGCTACACTAAATCAAGATGCTTGGGCTTCCTTCCTTTTTCATACTTGGATACTGTTCGAAAGAAGTAGGACTGCAGAAAGCGCTGTCGTCCTTCCTCTACCGAAAGGCAAATGGAGCCAAAGACACAGTAACCTCCAGTGACACTTCTGAAGACTTTTGAACAGGATATATAAACCTGTGTTCATATATGTGTGTGTGTGTGTGTGTGTGTGTCCAGCTGCCTCCTGACTCCTCCTCCGACACTGCAGACAAAGCCTCGCTACAGCAGACTCCAGCCAGGCCCCAGCAGAGCCCGGATCCTCTGACCTCAGGTGAAGTGTGCGGTCTCTTAAGCAGGACAAGTCTTCATGTCTGGTCTGTATGTGACGATTGTGCTGTTGTGTTTCCAGTGGACAGTCTGCAAACGGAGCTCTGTCCTGTCCTCCTCACCCACCTCTCTGGAGATTCTAGAGGCCATCAAACATCCCACGTGAGAGTTCAACCTCTTCTGAAATGTGCTTTATGTTTCTGCATGCATTTAGTCATAGTTTGTAAGTAATTAAAGGAACAGGGAAGGTTTGTGGAAACTACTGCATATATAAAGACAAAGGACTCCTTTTAGAAAGGCACCTATTCAACACAACATTTTGGTCTATTGTGACTATACAAAGAGAACGCTTTGCACATCATATATCTTCAGCAGGTGCGTAGGAGACGGCGTGCGTAATGCTCGTCCAAAAATACTATAAAGAAGAGTCCCGCACTCTCAGCATTTGCCTGATGAAGGCCTAGTAGCCGAAACGTTGCTTTGATTCACCTGTAAATAAATCACTATTTTTGCAAGTAGCCAGAGTGCGGGACCCTTCTTTATGGTCTACTGTGACTGAAATAACGATATTATTGTATATTTTGGGACATTCTTCAGTGTAACATAGGAAGATATTTCTCTGGTAACACATTACACGGTTATTTGTACAGACGACATGAATTATATTCGTCACCAACTCACCTTCATTACACAGATGACAGATTCTTAGACATCTCTCAATGCCACTGTACGGCAATGACTTTAGGAATTCTTGTGTTGTTTGTTCTAAGTTACAGATAGATTGTTTATATCCAGCATTTTCAAATAGGAAATACTTCTCAAGTTTGTATTCCTGCTTTATCTCTGTATAGAAGTCACATGAAGACATGTCCATGAGCTCACTGTGCCAATGTTAATGTTTCTTTTAAATTCGCTCAACAGTCAATTTGAGCCTTGCTAAAGTGAGTAGTCCAAGTATGACAGTCCACAGTCGTCAATGTCTTACTGTGTAGCCATGGGGAGTGGTATTCACCTGTATATAATTTTAGTAAATTTTACCTTCTTGCTTTGCACAAGTCTACCCAATATCCAATAATATGTTTTAATTGTTATTTGAATAGGGAATCGACCTAATTCACCATATCATATTATTACAGTGGACATTATCAATTTAAGAACAGTTTTCAAAAACGTATGTGTAATTTTTCAAGTAGGTCTATTTCCTCCAATCACCAACCTCACGGCATACAACATAACAGGTGTGACCAACTTGTCAAAGAGTCTAGGGTGACATCTAGTGGGAGATTGTACTTCTGGTTTTAGCAAGAACAGCAAACACGCACAACAAAGTGACCAAAAAGCAGTGCTACATCCTTCAAATGTCAAGTACCCATGTTTTAAAGCAGATGCTTTATGCAAAATCAACTTGTATGAACTTCTACAGTTTTTCCTTCACCTGTACGTTTGAGTCGTGTATTGTCCTCCAATCCCTCAGGACGGGTGTGCAGCTGCTGCCGGAGCAGAAGGGCCTGACTCCAAACTGCTTCATCAGTGCAGAGGTGGTTCATTGGCTGGTCAACAACGTGGAGGGCGTGGCCACTCAGGGCATGGCCGTGGACATCATGCAGGTACTCAGGAGGACGGCCCAGGTGAAGCATCCACACCATACCTGGACTCTTTCACTCTGTTGTGTTACAGAAAATGCTGGAGGAAGGACTGGTGGCTCACGCTTCTGGAGACGCCATGAGAACCTTTGTCTACGGCTTCTACTTTTACAGGATCGTTGGAGAAAAAGATGGTGAGTGGTCCCACAGCACACACGCTCCAAAAATATGTGTTATATGTGTGAGTATTATACAGTCTTCATTTTTTACACCGGAGCTGTTCTTTGACTACAAGTTGATGTTTGGCTCTTAAAGTGTTGTCAATTTGCTAAAAATTTTTTTTTTTGAAAAAGACACACACCATATGGTCTCATGAGGCTGTGAGCGAAGTAAAATAGATGTTCTAAACGTTATTATGGGTCATGTCCATCTGGGGGGTTGTCAAAGGTTTTTATATGAAAATAGCTAAGAACCCACTGTCGTTCTACACAATGGCCTCACAATATAGTTTCCAAATTCAAACATTAGGTGAAAAACAAAAAAGTTAATAATAGACCATTGTTATAGTCCTTTTTTTCTTTTGTGTGTTTGTGTACATGTGTTACAGTTATTATACTTTTGAGATCATCTATCATAGGAAAATGTATTCAAAGTTATCCAAAATAGCTGGGACCCCCCAGACCTCACTTTGAGAACCACTGCTGTAGAGCAATGTTCTCAGCTGTGGAATGTGTTCTTTATAGGTTACATAGTGTGATCTGAGGAAGTACACGAGCATGTGTTTTAAAAAAGGAAAACAATCAATTCTAAGGCAGGTCTTAAAGTCGAAATGTGTTTTTTCACTGTTAGCTACAGCAGTGGTTCTCAGCCTCTGGGGGTCTCCAGATGAGATGGTGAAAACTCCACTTTAATGTGTCTTATATCCTATTCACACAGCATGTATTTACCTCGGGCGTCTGTAAACTTTAAATGACCCCACGATGTCTGAGTTTGTTTACAGTTTTCTCGCACGGAGATATTCGATGTCTGTCATCATGGGCCCTGATTTACTAAGCGTTTGCACAGACGCAAAGTGAACTGCACGCGCAAAAAAGGGAGCAAACCGATTTACCATGCATGTGCAAAAGAAATAGCGTCTTTCACGTGACACAGTTTTGCGCTGCGCCAGTTTAGCACCTTTGGTCTCATGAATATGTAATTTCGAGCATTTTTGCGTCATGCCGCAAAATATAGGCGGAGGAAATGCAAATGTCGTTAAAAAGCGCCTGCAACCAACGTCGAGGGTGTGGCAGCTGTAATACTCCGCCGGAGAAGACGCAGAAACCAGAGAGGTGCGTGTTAATGTAGAAACATTAGAAGAGGATTTCATTATATCATTTTATCGTCATTTTCTCGTCTGGTATCCGGCTCATTCCAGAGGACAGTGGCAGTTGCTGCTGGTATTTCACAGAGCAGTGCATCACATGCCATTCATATTAATAATAGTAATAGTCTATTAAATTAAAATGATAGTTTTACAAGAACAATAATATTGTCACAATAATAATTAATAATAACTAGTAGGCTATTGTTATTATTATAACAATAATTAATAATACGTATTATTCTTTCTATTATTATTATTATTATTATTATTATTATTATTATTATTATTATTACTACAAATATAATTTACAATAAGTATTATTATTATTATTATTTATATTTGATTATTATTGTCCAGATTTCGCTGTCTTCATCGCACTGCGGCGGATATACAGCCCTCAAAAAGCCGCTCACATCGTAGTGGCTTGCTGCATCTTACACAACATTGCAAAAAGACACGGCCTGCAAGATGATGCTGTTATAATATAATACAATATAATCATATGTGGTGAGGTTTTGGAGGAGCCTGGTTAAATCAAGACAACGCTGCTGCAAGCACGGAATGATCTCATTTAAAATCATTTCACAGGCAAAGTATGGTTTGGAGACACAAGACAACAAGCAACGCGATTTCAATATGATTTTTTTTTTTTTTTTCCTCTTTCTCAGCGTGCGTCCAGACGTCTGTGGCGTCTCCTCGACCTCGCGCGCCGCCGTGCGCACTGTGCCGTGCTTTCCTCACTAGCTGGATGCGCTGTGCGATGGTCACTCACAATGAGGGCCTGAACAGATGTTTTTAGAGTGGACACACAGTCCGACGAAGACCTCGCATTACTCCTGTGAGTGCACGTACCTCCTGTGCCACGGAAGAAAGACTCTCGCGTTCTGGTTTTTGAGTTCTTCCAATAGCGCGTATATATATCCACTGCTTCACTGATTTGGCCCGTTCCTGGAGCTTGAGCTGGTTTTCACATGTATCTAAACAAACATACGCTTAAAAATAAGCTCATAAATTAATAAATGTATATTTATAATGTGTATCTGCTGGTTATGCAATAGGGTGAATATTGGTAAAGAGGGACAATATGTGAAGCGGACACTTATGTTTGAGGCTTTGTATATTAAAATATGTGCACTTCTACAACTTATATTTAACTCTTTAATGATCTTTGGCATGTGCAGAATTAAAAATATTTTTTCATGTAATATTTGATTATATAAATGGTCTCAGTGAAAGAGTGTGATCCTGCAATGACATAGTCTGTGATAAATTGTGTTATGGTTATAACTTCGGAAAGCTTAAATATAGAAAGATATTATTATTATTATTATTATTATTATTATTATTATTATTTATTTGTATTATTATTATTATTTATTTATTTATACCGGGAGGCTGCAATGAGACAAGACTCTCCTTTTCATTGGCGCCCTGTTTAAAATGAAACACAATCATTAAAACATTTTATACATACAATCATTAAAACATTTTATACAATACATATATTTAAATTAAATTAAATTAAATTAAAACAAGTAAAAATATGATTAGAAATCTCTGCCACCAAATTACTAAAACAACAGTTGTGAGTTGGCCTGTTGGCCTTTCCAACGGCATTTATTTTATTCGTGATATCTTGCCAGATGGCATTGCGGCTATTGTGATGGTTTTATTCCTCTGCATGGGTCAGCTCCTCGTTACGAGAGTTTGCCTCTTCTACGAGGACCTTTAGTTCCTCGGGGTCGAAATATTCTTTTCGTTTGCGAGCCTCTTCCTCTATGTGGAAACTGAAGCACGCAAAAGGGTCATTTACATAGGCCCGCCTTCACCGGTTTGCTCCCGCACTACTGACGCAGTTTCTCTTTGTTGATCGCGTGCAACACGCCCACTTCAGGGACGCGCAAAATTCTGAACTGCGGCCGCAAATTAGTACGCGCTATTATCCACCTTAGTAAATCAGGGCCTTAGACTTTCCAGAAATGGCGACAGACGATTTATGGCAACAATCTTTCACTTCATTCATGAAATGAGCTTTTCTTGTGTTTTCAGTTTATTTTAATGTGATTAAGCTGACCTGAGTTGCGGCAGTGTAACCGTGGCTCCTCATCATGTTGTTGAGTCCGTTTATCAGAATCACATCTACACCATCAGATTTCTTATGAAACAGCCGTAGACTCTCTCTTTTAATCCAGTGATAAAGTCCAATCATCCAAACTTGCCGAAAACATTTCCCCAAATATTCATCTTACCAACCTTTTTTTTTTTTTGTAGTTTGATTAATCGGTAGCTTTTTAATCATAGAAAATTACAATTTCATTTGAGAATGATCCATGGTGAATAGTAATAATAATTGTGTTCAAATCTGAAGGTAAAATATACCTCAGAGTCATTATTAATTCATCTATAAACCGTTCACAGATTGAAAACACAGACATACACATTCACATGGCTTTAGAATTACATGAAGACGTCTGAGTTGGAGAGTTACAGGAGGTAAAATTTAGGGGAGACATTTTTACAGACATGGACGATTCACACGAGAGTAGAAAGTCAGACGAGTGTGTGTTGTAGATAACGTGTGTGTGTTTTGTGTTCAGCTCCGGCCTCTCCGATGCCTCCCTCCGCTGCAGGAGGCTGGTCCACTGCAGCCCTGGAGGACTTTGCTCTGTTCCAGAGGAAGTGGTTTGAGGTGGCCTTCGTCCTGGAGGAGCGCAGACCGTGTGACCTGCCGGCCTTCTTGTTGCCGTGGTTACCTAGCAGGCCCGCCTCCTACGCAAGTAGGCACAGCTCTTTCAGCCGCAGCTTTGGAGGACGCAGCCAGGCTGCCGCACTGCTAGGTACAGCCAGCCCACCAGAGCCTGGAGAGGAGAGAGGAGACCGGGGCAGGAGGCACAGTCACCACGACAGAGCTCAGCAGTTCAGTCAGACATGTATTAGGCCAAATCAACTTCAAACTAAACCTTTTACTACCTACCATCACTGCCCACCTGCCTGTACTGTAGAAAGGCTTCAAACTTGTCACCTGGACAGTATTTTTCAGGATATCTTAAAAAAAAAAAATTAAACTTCAAACGACTGTTACAAAGGTGATCAAATGTAATGCCTTTTGTTCTAGTGCCATGGAAGAGATTTTAATTTTACAGGCACACAAGCGGGAGTGTGTCAGAGCAAATTCATTCAATTTCCATCACTTTTTCAAGTTTTCTATGACTTTAGGAACTTAGGGCTTATTCATTCTGCTGCAGAAGTTACTGATCCTGTTTCTTTTACTAAGCCATTTCAATACTGCTGTTTACATGATAGTTAAATTCAAAGTACCTGAAAATAGCATTAATCTCCTTTTGAGGAAGGAACAAAGCCAAAGACTGAACATCTGGGCTCTTGTATGTTCATCCTCCATTACCTGATAAACTCTAATCCATGACTCTGACCCTAAACCCATCCACATCCTGGTCACTGCCTCTGGTGCCTCCTGCAGGACGTCTCCTCTCACACTCGTTTGGTGATGTCGTGTGTAGTGCATGAAGTAGGATCCTGGCTGATGGGCCGCTTCATCAGTGTTGTGCGTGGTCCCTGGTTCTTCTGTGTGGTCCCTGGTTCTTCTGTGTGGTCCCTGGTTCTTCTGTGTGTGGTCCCTGGTTCTTCTTGTGTGGTCCCTGGTTCTTCTGCGTGGTCCCTGGTTCTTCTGTGTGGTCCCTGGTTCTTCTGTGTGTGGTCCCTGGTTCTTCTGCGTGGTCCTTGGTTCTTCTGTGTGGTCCTTGGTTCTTCTGCATGGTCCTTGGTTCTTCTGCATGGTCCCTGGTCTTCTCTGTGTGGTCCCTGCTCCTTTAGTGTGTGGTCTTTTTCAGTGTTTCAGTGTTGTCCCACCCCAGTACTCCTAAGGCTTGTTTTGACTGGGTCACTTTGGAAAGGATTGGAACAGTCAAGAGTGTTCATTAGTGATAGTGAGCCATACTGGTCTGGTTAAAGGGTTCACTCGCATTTTTGAGCAAGATGATTTCATTGACCTTTATTTAACCAGGAAAGTCCCACTGAGGTTCAGAATCTCTGTTGCAGAGGAGTCCTGGGGGGAAGGGTCAGGGGAGGCATTAATGCACATGTTTTTAGAGGTAGGGGAAACTGGAGTACCCAGAGGAAACCTACGCAGACATGGGGAGAACATGCAAATTCCACATAGAAAGGCCCCGGGTCGACTGGGAATTGAACCCAGGATGAGGCCAGAATGCTAACTGCTGCGCCACCGTGATGATTCGAAAAGAATCAGCCATAACTGATATAATAACACATGTAAACAGAAAAATGTATAGTTTTTCCACAAAAGCTGATTTGATCTGGGAACAAACTGTTGTATTTGCCAACAACATTGGGCTTAGCAAAACAACTGTTTCCTGTTTTAAAAATGCACAGCGTTCTCCTTAAGGTTAAAAAAAATGTGTATGTTGCCTTTGCATAATGCATCTAACATTCTCCAAAACAAGTTGTGGAAGTTCAACTTCTCATTCTGTCCTTCGGTCATTCAGACTATGTCCACTCCGCAGCTTCATTTGAAATGTCATTGTGAGGAGACTCAAGACTTTGTTTTCCACTGAGAAATTGTTTTTTTTGTTTGAGTGATTGCCAACTGCTCAAGTTAACTGATCTGGAGAACCAGACCCCGGGTGGTCCCTAATGTGGTCCTGCAGCCATAATGTGGTCATACAGCCTATGGCAGGGCTATTCAAATGGCGGCCCTCGAGCCAAATGCAGCCCACTAAGCAATGAGCTGGTCCACATTATAGAGCCTCCTGGAGAACGTTCTGCTTCTGTGCAACAACTGGTCCATGATGTCTGTACTTGTCTGCAAAACTATATAAATCTATTGAGTATTGTGATGACATTGATATAGAACAGTATTTCGTTTCAGATGTGCTCTAGTTTGACTCAAGATGTGTTTCACACACTGGAAGAAACCCAAGTTGGATAAAAAAAACATGTTTGTGATGATTTTTTATTGTCTGGCCCTTGATCCAAAGCCCTTCAAAAATATGGCCCTCTAAAAATACATTTGAATACTGTAGACCTGGTCCTAGTGTGGACCCAGTGTGGTGTGTGCTTCATGTCTGGTGCTGAGACTGGAATTCAGTGGTCCCAGTGTGGTCCTAGTGTGGTCCTGAGACTGTAGTAGAGTGGTGCTGTGGTCCCAGTGTGGTCCTGGGGGTGTAGTAGAGTTGTGCTGTGGTCCCAGTGTGGTCCTGGGGGTGTAGTTCAGTGGTGCTGTGGTCCCAGTATGGTCCCAGTGTGGTCCTGAGGCTGTAGTAGAGTGGTGCTGTGGTCTTAGTGTGGTCCTGGGCTGTAGTAGAGTGGTGCTATGGTCCTAGTATGGTCCTGAGGCTGTAGCAGAGGGGTGCTGTGGTCCTAGTGTTGTCCTGCGGCTGTAGCAGAGGGGTGCTGTGGTCCTAGTGTGGTCCTGGGGCTGTAGTAGAGTGTTGCTGTGGTCCCAGTGTGGTCCTGAGGCTGTAGTAAAGTGGTGCTGTGGTCTCATGTTGTCCTGAGGCTGTAGTAGAGTGGTGCTGTGGTCCCAGTGTGGTCCCAGGGCTGTAGTGATGTGGTGCTGTGGTCTCTGTACCTTCTCTCGCCTGTCGCTCACAGCTTTGCTTCAGTGTCTGCATTTAGCCAAAAGTTTGTTCTTCACCGCTGCATGCTCTCACTGTGCTTGCTTCTCCCTTCTAGTTCTAGCTTTGGATGCTTTATCTGATGCAAAATATTCTGTTGACCAATAAAAAATGTAGCTTAATTTAAAACATAACTTCAAAGCTCCTTAACAGACTTGCTAACGAGGTGTAGCTCTCTGAATGTTCTCGTTTGCTGCTTGAATCTCTCTGCCTCTGGTACCTGACCCCTCCTCCTCAGCCGCCACCGTCCCAGAGCAGAAGACAGTCACCCTGGACGTGGACGTGAACAACCGCAGTGACCGCAGCGAGTGGTGCAGCTGCTATTACCATGGAAACTTCTCCCCCAACTCCGCCTTCGAGATCAAGCTGCACTGGATGGCCGTCACCGCCGCTGTGCTCTTCGAGATGGTAAGGACGCAGACTAAACTCATTAAGTTTTGTCTTTGGACCGTGCGCTGGAGATGGAAACAATAAAATCTTCAAATACAATCTGAAACAAAAAATGAGCGTGCAAAGGTGTCACTGTTGCTAAAAATCACAAATGATAAAGGCTTGGTCACAGGTTAGATGTCTTTCCAACAACCAGAGGAACAGAAACTCTAATCCAGACTCTCCTCATTTCCACTATTACATAAAGCTCATTATAATCATAAATGAGAGATTTACCAAAGCTCATGACAGCCAGATGGTTTATCTCGCGATATTTGTGAATTCACAAACACTAGATAAACCATCTGGCCTTCCAGCCGCACGATTGGTTTGGGAGTCCGAACCAGCGGTGTTTCGGAGGTGTTAAGACGGCTGTTAGCCCTCGGTGCCGCTGCCAAGTCACATTCAAGCTAAACAAAGATGGCGGCTCTCGTGGATGTACGTGTTTCTGCTGTTTTTGATGTGGTTTTAGCAGAAATGCGGAGTAATTTCTTTTTGAAAGAAGAGCCGTATGTGTGACGCATACTTGTAAGGTTTGCCCCACACCCAATCAGCTCGAAGTATTTCACTAAACGCCCCGCCATGTCCAGTTCCAGATGGATATAGTGAGAACTCAGATAGATTCATATCTGTTTAGGGCACATTTAGTACTGTAGTTGTGGCCCACCAGCTAGTCACTGCTGATCCTATCAGATATGATGATAAATGATGATATGATGATGATTATGGAATATTATGATGATGATGTGATGATAGATGATGATGATGATGATGATGATGATGATGAATCATTATTTCTATAGCATATTTACACAGACAGATGTCTTCCATAGTGCTTCACATGCTTGTATGCATAGTGCTTAACCCCCCCCACTCAGCAATAACAAGCAGAACCAAGTCGCCTAAACACCTGGTGCCTCGTTCCCTAACCAGATGTCTGAGCTAAGCAGGTTGGGCCTGGGCAGTACTTGGGTGGGAGATCCTGGAAGGTGCCACGAGCGGGGCGACTGAAGGAGTAAATGTCGTTGTGTCCTTAGGCAAGACACTTCACCCACATTGCCTATGGATCTGGTGTGTGTATTATTGGTTGGAGTGGTCGAAGGGGCCGATGGCGCAAAATAGCAGCCTTCCTTCTGTAGGTCTGCCCCAGGGCAGCTGTGGCTACAAGAGTAACTTACCGCTACCCAGTGTGGAATGAATGAATAGTGCACAATGTGAAGTGTCTTTGGATGTCATGAAATGTCATGAAATCCAAGACTTTTCCTGAGACCCAAACCCCTGAGAGTCAAGACCAACAACAGCAAGATTTTTAAAGCTCGGGACAAGACCAAGACTGCATCCAATGAGAATTTTCTACGTTTTTTAGTGTTTTACTGTCATAGTGGCACTTATTGTATATATCAACAAACTCGCCTGTGTAATCCATCAGAAGAAAATGACTTTTAGATGAGAGACGAAACATCTTAGAACACGCTCTTCAGATGACAACCTTGAAGCCTTTCTACTATCAACAAACTGTACAAAAACTGTTTCTCTTTTTAAGAGCCTCGGCCACAGTTTAAGCTCTGCCTCAAGACGTCCCATTAGGTTGGGTTTCACTTAAAATTTTTCACACAGCTATCTCAGTTTTTTAGTCTTCATGTTTGCATTTACAGGAAGTAAAACATCAAAATCAGTTCGTCCCATTACAAAGTTGGTGTTTGTACTTACTTGTTTTTTATTTTAAACAATGCACATACTTGCTCTCTTCTTCTGCTCCACACCTACTTTAAACGTACCGGCATGTGTGTTCCTCAGGTGCAGGGCTGGTACAGGAAAGCAGCGTCGTGTGGTTTCCTCCTGGTCCAGTGCTGGAGGTCCCGTTCGCTCTGACCTCGTACCTGTATGGAGACCCCCTGAGAGCCCACCTGTTCATCCCCCTGCACATCCACTGCCTGCTCAAGAACAGCAGCGATAACCTGTTTGAAGGTACCGTTCTTTTCTATGGTATTAGTATGACAGGTTTTTATCATTTATAAACAGAAAGTAGATTTTTTAACCCCATTTCTGTGTCAGGGTTTGAACCAGAGACGTACTGGGACCGCATGCAGCTCTTCCAGGAGGCCATCCTCTACAGATTTGGATTTGTTCATGACAAGTACTCGGCCTCAGCCTTCAACTTCCCCTCAGAGAACAAGCCTCAGTACATCCATGTGACAGGTCTGCCTCCCCCGTCGGCATCCCATTTCCAATTTTAAGGGTCTTTTTTTTTTTTTTTTGTGTGACTAAACTATTCCAAAATTCTGAGTCATTTTTGTTGAAGATATGCAATCGATCAGCAGAAGAATATTTTTTTAAATAAGAATATATTTTAAAAGAACTATGTTATATTATTGTGTTGTATTTTGGTGTTAGCTTGATGACGTTTATAATTGTACGTTCTGGTTGGACGTGAGCAACAGGTGTGATAGAGGTCATTCTCAACCTGATACCTGCAAAATCTGAAATATGTATTGGGTCATATTCTTGGACACAAACATATGTCTGGAGTCTTTGTGAAGCTGGGGCTTGGTAGTTTTAGTATTTGATTCTGATCGATTCTAATCATATGTGAGAACAAGCTCTGCACAGAAGGAAAACATTGTTTGGTAAATGTGCAGAGCAGTAATGCTGCTGTTTGTTGGGACCTGGATGACACATTTTAGGTTATGATAGTTCCTCTTCCTTGAAAAAGACTTTTAGGGAAGTATATTAACTTTTAAAAGTTAAAAGTTTATGCAAAGCCCATTGATAATAGCCTGATGTATCAGCCGGTTTCATTTCACTTCGTGGAAAGTTAGTTGCTGGAGTGAAATGAACTGGAGCGGAGGCACTTGGTGGCGTTAACCTGGCTACATTGATAAGATGTTGGAAAATGTTGGGGGTATTTTGTATTTGTAAGAGACAAACTGAGTCTGATTCATCATAATGAGATGAATCAGATTTAGAAAAAATGTTTCAAGTTTTTTTTTTTGTTTATCTTTAAAATTTCTAGAAACATTGTAAGGTTAAGGTTAAGGTATACCTTATTGTCCCCGAAGGGAAATTTATCCTCTGCATTTGACCCATCCTTCAATGCCTCTGGGGCCCATCTCCAGATGTTGTTGCTAGGCTTGGTCAGGAATATCGTAGCTGGAGGTTATTACCCTAACATGCATGTTATTGTAGACTGTTTTTTATTAAATGATGAACAAAAAAAATAATTAATCATGCAAAAGTTAGTGAAACACCCCTTAGAATGGCAAAGACTTTTGTTTTTGGTGGAGGCTCTACAATCATAGAGACGAGTTCACTTGCACTCACGTCACAAAACAAACAGATTCTCACAAATTTTCAGATGTTTTGTACAGAAAACAGTTGCTACTTCTAGTGCCTGTTCAGTCCAGTTGTCCATGAAAGTAATACATGGCACAAAGCAAGGTGTTTGGAAAAGCTAATGATTACTGATTGCTGACCAGACCTTCTTCCTCCTGCTGTGTTTGCTGATTAATCCAATCTACAAGTTGGGCTGGACGATATGGCAAAAAACGAAAATCACGGTTTTCTTGGAGCCAGATCATGATTTCAATTTGATCACAATTCTTGTAGACTTGCTTTTTAGGTAAATACAATTATCTTCTTTTTTCCTGTCAGTGGCTAAGTTCAACTGTCAAAGGCTGGCCAATGTTGCCAGATTTTCAGAGAGAAACAAGCAACTATGCTTTTGAAAAAATTTCCAAACAAGTGATCTCAGCTTTTCAACAAAAAGTTATTTTAAAAATCAATTGATTAAAACATTGTGTCCCTCAAAACATTAAAAATTACTTTAGACATGAAAATATGCTAAAACTCCATGTTTCAGACATAAACAGATATTTTTCGTAATCTAACCTGAAAATCTTGCAAAATTTCATTTCTTTAATGACTTGAAAGTTCAGTCTATAAAAGTACAACTTTCCAAATTATTCATCATCATGATCATTACAGTAAAGCAGACCTGGCAACTCTAAGGCTCAGAGAAGTAGGTTGGAAAAACAGTTTGCATTTGAACAAACATATGATTAAATAGAAAATTGACAATTTCATCAAAAAAGCAATTGTCACTGAGTTGGGCTCACGATTCGATTTTATCACGATATTGCCCAGCCCTCTCTACAAGTTTACTGACTTTACTCCTCATAGTTTGATAAATGATAAACAGGGTTTTGTCTTACACTGGAGCAGATTTAAAAAATAAATAAATAAAAATCACATTAGCACTGATTTACCTTGTAAAGAGTGTTGCTGTAATTCCATTCACAACTTACAGGCATTCCAGTTCTTTCTTTTTGCTGCCATCCATCCTTCTGTCCTCATCAAAAGGTAGACGATTAAAAACTACAAAAACCACCCAGACACGGGGAGGAACATGCAAACTCCACAAACACTTTTAATGACTCATAGATTTGCATATGGCGTCACAAATCTGGGACGTTCAGGACTGTTTGTTTAGGCTCAGAGAGGAAAGAAAAGTACTCAAGAAAGCAAGAATTGTATTTTAACACCTTACATAACCTTTTTCTTCTCTCAGGCACCGTGTTCCTGCAGCTGCCTTACTCCAAACGTAAGTACTCCAGCGCCCCCCAGCGCCGCCGCCGGAACTCCACCACCTCCAACACTCAGGGCACTTTCGGAGGGACGGAGGAGCGGGTGGGCTTTTACTGGGCCTACAACACCATGCTGACCAAAGCCTGGAGAGCCGGCGTGCTGGGGGACGAGAGGCTGGCCGACCGGTTACTCAGAGACTTCACCGACTTCTGCACCAACAAAGACAACAGGCTCGTCAACTTCTGGGACAGCTGTGTGGACAAGATGAACGCTAGTGCACCCTGAGCTTCTGGGACAGCTGTGGGGACAAGATGAACGCTAGTGCACCCTGAGCTTCTGGGACAGCTGTGTGGACAAGATGAACGCTAGTGCACCCTGAGCTTCTGGGACAGCTGTGTGGACAAGATGAACGCTAGTGCACCCTGAGCTTCTGGGACAGCTGTGTGGACAAGATGAACGCTAGTGCACCCTGACTCTGGGACAGCTGTGTGGACAAGATGAACATTAGTGCAGCCTGAGCTTCTGGGACAGCTGTGTGGACAAGATGAACATTAGTGCAGCCTGAGCTTCTGGGACAGCTGTGTGGACAAGATGAACATTAGTGCAGCCTGACAACACAGTTTTGGAAACGTTTTACTTTTTAAGACTTAAAGGTTGTATGGAGGATTTTCATAAAAATGTCAGCAATCTTGGTCAAAAAATGTTGTGCAGATTTGTACCAACCTTGTTCTTAGGGTAAATAGAAAAAAAAATCATACAAATATTTAAACTGTAGACATAGTAAAGTCAATAAATATTGGCCATTAAAAAAGGAGGTACCTTGTTATCTATTGGCCAAACCCACTCTGTTCCTCAGTAACTCATTGGTCCAGTGACAGTGGAGGGTGTGCCTGTGGGGAGGAGGGGGAGGATACAGTTGCAGGATTTGTCTTTCTTTGGAAAATCCTCAATACAAATTTTAAAAACAAGTGTTTTTGTCGTGTTGTCTTGACTGAGTGCCTCGGCTGTGGCATGTTTAGAAATTAAAATAATGATCTACTGAAAGCATTTCTATCAACCCTGTGTTTCATGACAAATAGTGTTCACACTCTTATCTAGCCTACTGCCTCCAGAGAAATGACCATGAGGTAAGAAGTCAGGGGATGATTTATTGACCTAAAGCAGCAGCTCAGTGCTCAACCTGCTTAAATGCTTTGATGAGGGACTCATGCTATTTCATGTTCTCATGAAGTCTCAAAGTTCCATTAAGATTTTTCTGACGTTCCTACAAAACTTTGCCCAAACATTTTCCACAACATGGCAGGTCCAGGTGGAGACACGTCGCAGTCAGGTCCTAACTTTTATTAAAAATACAATGAATGTCTCAACAGAATGTTGTCTGGCATTAGTAAGTTGTTTTACAGCATTGTGTTTTACAGTGAATAAATAACAGTACATCATAGAATATGTGCTTTGAAATGTTTATTTCATTTTCTCATGCTGAGGCTGATATGGTCCTAATGTGTCCTACTGTCCTCTCCAGGCTCTCACACAGTGCTCATTGAAATGTTTGTCATTCCAGTGTGCACTGTGCTGTCCAATCAGTAATACTGACTCAAGAGGCTGACCGTGTTACTGAATCGGCAGATTCAGATGTTACTAAGTCCTCCATGAAAGCGCTGATGGGGTTTCTGAGATTTTCTTGTGGTACTCCAGGCCCTCACACAGTGCTCATTGAAATGTTAGTCATTCCAGTGCGCACTGTGCCGTACAGTCAGTAACTACTGACTCAGGACTGACTGTGGGAGCTTGACTGTGTTACTGAGGCTGACTGTGTTACTGAATCGGCAGATTCAGATGTTACTAAGTCCTCCATGAAAGTACTGATGGGGTTTCTGAGATTTTCTTGTGGTACTCCAGCTCTCACACAGTGCTCATTGAAATGTTAGTCATTCCAGTGTGCACTGTGCAGTCCAATCAGTAAACTACTGATTCAGGACTGAAGCCTGTGAGAGCCACTCACAGGCTTCAGAGTGTGTCAGAGTGTGTCAGCAGATTCAGGTGTTATTAAGTCCTCCATGAAAGCACTGATGGAGTTTCTGGAGCAGGAGGCTGGTTCAGAACTTTCTCTGAGAAGACAGCAGTCTACTGCAGCCTGTAATATCCACTCAGAGTCAGAAGATTCAACATCCATATACAGTGCCTTGCAAAAGTATTCAACCCCCTTGAACTTTTCTACATTTTCTCTTATTATGACCACAAAATCAAACTTATTTCACTGAAACTTTGTGTGAAAGACCAACACAAGTTGCACACAATTGTGAAGTAGAAGGACAGTCATACATGATCTTTTTTTTTTTTACAAATAGAAAAGTGAAAACTATGGCGTGCAATATTATCCAACCCCTCTGAGTCAGTATTTTCTGGAACTGCCTTTTGCTGCAATTACAGCTCCAAGTCTCTTTGGGTATGTTTCTACCAGCTTTCCACATCTTGAGACTGCTCCAGTGGTGGTGTAAACAGTAAACAGTGCTCTGTGAGATGTTTAGAGCCTTGGAAATCTTTTTATAACCTAATCCTGCTTTTACTTCTTTGCAGCTTTATCCCTGACCTGTGTGGTGTGTTCTTTGGACTTCATGGTGCTGATTGCTCCCCAATACTCTCAAACAAACCTCTGAGGTTTTTACAGAACAGCTACATTAATACTGAGAGTAGATTACACACAGGTGGACTCTATTTATTTGTTAGGTCAATATTGGAACCTTCTAAAGCCTCTAAAAGTATTGTGTTGCACTCAGAAAAAAGGGGGTTGGATAATTTTGCACGCCTACTTTTAGGTTTTAATTTGTAAAAAAAAAATAATAATAATAGATCATGTATGGCTGTCATCTTACTTCACAATTGTGTGCAACTTTGTGTTGGTCTTTCACACAAAGTTTCAGTGAAATATGTTTGATTTTTGTGGTCATAATAAGAGAAAATGTAGAAAAGTTCAAGGGGGTTAAGACTTTTGCAAGGCACTGTATGGTGACACAAAGTCTTCCATGAAAGCACTCATGGAGTTTGTGGGGCTTTCTTGTGGTAGTTCAGTTGTTCCTCTGAGATGACAGCAGTCTGCTGCAGCCTGTAATATCCACTCTGTGGCACCATATTCAGATGTTACTGCGTCTTCTGACTCCGAGTCCTCCATGAAAGCTCTGATGGAGTTTGTTTGACTGTTGCTCAGTGGTGGAGATGAATAGTTTTCTATAGTTTTAGATGCATTCTTTTTGTCTTGTAGACTCTGTGTTAGCCTGTTGTCAGTAAAATGATAAGTTGTTTGGCTCACAGCTTCTTGGCTCTCTTCAGGACTTAAGCTTGGTTCTAAGTCTGTTTGGAAGAAGCATCCACAGTTTTTCCTGATGCCTCACCTTCTCTCCGTCCAGTCCAAATGTTTGGGTTCATTTGAAACATTCTTGAGAGCATTTCTTGAAAGGCCGCCCTGTCCACTCTTTGAATGTCTGAGTTTGTTTCCAAAGGACTTCTAGTTGATGGCCTTTGTGCCTCTAAGTTGTCACTTAAACGTGTATCTGTAGATGTAATCGTTCTATGTTGTAAGTCCAGATCAGTCGATGTTAAACTTCCCAGGCTCACATCTTCTCCTGCTCTAACTCAGAATTTGTATTTGTGTGCACTTCTGAGATCACACAAACAGATGGTTGTGTTTGAAGTTTGACACTTGTGTTGTCCACGTCGTCTACAGGACGAAGTGAGGTCCTCTGTAGAACTGGGCTTTGTGTCTCTAAACTGTTCTGTAAAGAACTGAGGTGTTCTCTGCTTAATGTCATGTTTGTCGACGACATCTCTGGACTTTGTGTGTCCTGTTTTGTTGATGTAATAAAAGGGTGTGTAGAGCTTCAGATGGAGTGATCCGTTTCTCTGGATTCAAGTCAAACATTTGGTGAGCAAATCCACAAAATCCCCCTGTCCTCAAAGTCCAGTCCAGACAGGTTTCGTTGGACATTTTGAATGAAATCCTCGAGGTCCTTGGCTGCTTTTAGTTGGTCCGGTTCAGTTTAGGTCTGTTTTGTGTTGTGTCTCTATATTCCTGTGGATTCTTAAGTCTCCAGTGTGTTCCCTCCTGGATAAAGAAGTCAGCTCCACTTTGTGCTTGGTTTATGACGTAATCACTAGGAAGTCCTAAAAGGTCAACTATCTGTCTTATATGATCATACGGGGAATCCGGCAGAAAAGGGAAGTATCGAGTGTACCAGTGAAAAGACAGCAGCCCAACCCCCACATGTCCACAGCCTCGGTCAAAGGAAGCCCCAAGTGACTTCTGGAGCACGAAATGCAGGCGGCTGCATGTTCTGCCCAACTCTTGTGTTGGACTTAAACTTGGCGACTCCAAAGTCGATTAGTTTGACTTTGAAAGGCTGCTTTTCTTGGGCCACAAACATTATGTTATCGGGCTTAATGTCTGTGTGCATAATCCCGAGTCTTTTCAGACCATTCAAAGCTGTCAGCAGGTCCTTGGCCATTGTTCTTATTTCTTCTAAAGAAAAGGGACGATTTAGCTGTTTCATGAAGCTCTTCACACTTACATCAAGTCCTTCAAACTCTAAACAGTGAACCCCCTTCACAGGCTGGAAGTACCTGTTAAAAGCCACAATGTTGTTTTCCTCTGGATCCAGCGGTCTTAGAGCTTTGAGCATGGAAAGCTCTCTCCCTATGGCGTTCTGAAGATCTTTCCTCCTTTTCATAGTTTTTACCGCCACAATTTCACCCGTCTGCTTATTTAAGCATTTTTGTACTTTACCAAAGCAGCCCTCTCCCATATCTGCCAACCAAAGGTACTTATGAGTAAGATCAGTTTTAAGATCAAACCTTTTGATATTTAAAGCCGTTTCTAATGAACTACTGGTCAAAAGAGTTAAATCACTAGTGGAACCTGTAGAATCAGAAGATGTACTTGTAGATTCAGTAGTTGATGTTGTTGATTTAGTAGTTGACCGTGTAGACTTCCTAGTGACCTTTCCGACTCACTAGTTGACCTTGCAGACTCCATAGATGTCATTCCGGATTCACTAGTTGATCTTGTAAACTTCCTAGATGACCTTGTGACTCACTAGATGACCTTGTAGACTCACTAGATGACCTTGCTGACTCACTAGATGACCTTGTAGACTCACTAGATGACCTTGTAGACTCACTAGATGACCTTGCTGACTCACTAGATGACCTTGTGACTCACTAGATGACCACTAGATGACTTTGTAGACTCACTAGATGACTTTGTAGACTCACTAGATGACTTTGTAGACTCACTAGATGACTTTGCAGACTCACTAGATGACCTTGCTGACTCACTAGATGACCTTGTGGACTCACTAGATGACCTTGCTGACTCACTAGATGACCTTGCTGACTCACTAGATGACCTTGCTGACTCACTAGATGACCTTGCTGACTCACTAGATGACCTTGTAGACTTCCTAGAGGACCTTGTTAAAATACTCTGAGGACTTCCTTCTGCTAGAGACTTGTAGGAAGCTGATTCTGACTCCTTTTCCACACTTTCCTTGGTCCTACTTACATCAAACATTTGATTTGGTCTTTTACGTACTGGACTAGGATGTTCTACTGAGTCCTCACTGTCTGAACTAGTTGCTCTTCCTCTGCGATGGCATTGACTTCCTGACGTCTGTGATTCAGATGTTACTGAACTGTCATCATCTGTCTCTGTGTTTTCTCCACTGTGACTGAGCGATGACTCAGATGTTTTAACAGAGGAGAGTTGACTACAAAATCTCTTTTGTGGCCTTTTGTTTCTGTAAATGTGACTATTTGCGTCTGAACCTAAAGTCGGCTTATAGGTCAGTAAATGATTGCAGTGCACAATGTAACTTAAAGAGCTGTTGAAGTGGCTCGCGGTGATAAAAGGGTGGTTTAGAGCTTGAGCCGGCGTGATCCGTTTTTCTGGATTCCAATGGAACATTTGGGTGAGCAAATCCAGAAAAACCTTCCTGTCCTCGAACTCCAGTCCAAACTCATTTCATAGAAGTTTTTAACCAGATCCTCGAGGTCTGTGGCTTCTTTTAGTTTAGTTTGTTCGATAAGAGGAAGCGCACCTTCTGCCCTCCCATATTCAAAAGGATCCTTGAGTTTCCACTGTGATCCCTTCTGGACAAAGTAGTCCGTTCCATGCATTGCCTTGTTTATGATGTCGCTATCAGGAACTCCCATTAAGTGAACGATCTGTCTTATATGATCGTAATGAGAATCAGGTTGAAAAGGGAAGTAATTAAGATACCATTCTAAAAGACAGCAGCCCAAACTCCACATGTCCACTGCCTCGGTCAGAGGAAGTCCCAAAACCACTTCTGGAGCTCGATATGCAGGCGGCTGCATGCTGGTCCCAGTCCTGACGTCACGTTTCAGTCGAGCAACCCCAAAGTCGATTAGTTTGACTTTGAAAGGCCGCTGTCTATGCTCCACAAACATGATGTTGTCAGGTTTAATGTCTGTGTGCATAACCCCAAGTCTTTTCAGACCGTCCAAAGCTATCAGCAGGTCTTTGGCATTGCTCTTATTTCCCCCAGAGAAAATGGACGGTTTTGTCTCGTCATAAAATCCTCCAAAGACACATCAAGGC
Source organism: Mugilogobius chulae (assembly GCA_038363315.1). Lineage (NCBI taxonomy): Eukaryota > Metazoa > Chordata > Actinopteri > Gobiiformes > Gobiidae > Mugilogobius > Mugilogobius chulae. The sequence goes on along the minus strand of JBBPFD010000716.1, from coordinate 68,370 downwards.
TCTCAAACTCCAAACAGTGAACCCCGGGCTCAGGTTGGAAGTACCTGTGGAAGCGGATCACGTTGTCCTCGTCTGGATCCAGAGAACGGATCGCTTCCATCATGGAGACCTCTCTCCTTATCACGTTTTCAATATTTGTTCTTTCTTTGATGATCTTTATGGCCACAGTTTTGCCTGTCTGTGTATTCATACACTTTATAACTGTGCCAAAAGCGCCTTCTCCTGAATTCCCCAGCCGACGGTAAAAGTCGGGGAGGTTAACTAAACTGCTCATTGTGTCTTAGTCTACAGACGTGTGTAGAGCGAAGAGAAATGTGCAGCTGAAGTCTAAGTTTGATTCCTAACTTGTTAGTTTCAAGTAATTACCGAGCTCTTGTGTTTGCGTCTGGTCTGTGTGTGAACAAAGTGTGAACTGAAGGAAGTTCTGATGCGTCTGGCCAGAAAGAACTGATGACGTCATTTAGAACTGAGACATCAAAGTCTTTCACAGCTAAAGAATGATAGAATTAGAAACAAATGTTGTTGCCGTGGAAATGAGCGTAGCCATGGTAACCTGTATTAAGAAATGTCCAGTTGTTTGAAAACTCTAGATCTCAACAAGCTGAACTTTTAAATCATATTTTCAATTAAATATTTTGATAACTGAGTTCTTTTGTATTTGTATATTTATTTATTCTTTTATTCAACCAAACTAAAGTGTATGGAAAAACAGCCTGTTTGTGTAAATGTGTGGAGATATTACATTCTTTTATCAAGCAAAACTTTATTTATAACTCTTTCAAAACAACAAAGTCGACCAAAGTGCTTTACACACAGATGATCACTAAACAATGTAAAAACAAAAAATCAAAAACAAAGATCTTTTGAAAAAAGAAAATTTGTTTTGAAACAGTTTAAAAGTTTATTTTGTATAATCATAAACGAAGGGAAATTCAAGCCTTAATTTAAGACAAATATTTTTTTCTTTTGTATGATCATAAACAGAAAACTGGCTAAATACAGTTTTTAAAACCTGAAATTTCTCATTTTCATGATTATAAACAAAGCAAGTTATATCTTTTACGTGTACAACAATGAATAAACAATAGCATAATAAATAATTGTAATATATTATTTATTTATATTATTCAACCCTAAACAAAGAATGTATCCTTGAAATGTGATGTTGTGAAATCAAACGATGAATCTTTCTGTGCACAGTTTGTACGACCTTAAACAATCTGCTTATCTTCTAGTCACACGTCTGATTTTCATTGTTAATAATTCTGTCGTATTATTACGATTTCGATTCTATTAACGATTGTAAAACACACTCATGCACTGAGAAGAACATATACATTTCATGAAGAGTCCAGCAGGGATGTACAACGAGGTAAAAGCCTATGGACCAGATTGGGCCCTGATCTTGTCTTACTGGTGAAGATGTTTGATCTGATCCCAGTTCATTTAGTGAATCTTATTACACGTGCAGAACATGGACCAGTGCAAGTTCACAGGAAAATATATGTTTTTTTTCCCCCTATCAATACCAATTTTGTTTTTGTTTAGTTAGATAAAAGCAGTTCTTAAAGGCACTGTGTAATTGAGAGATTTAATGATCACTTATAGTATGTCACAACATTAATCATATTTATTCTTTACAACATGAATACTTAAGAGACTGTACAATCAATCACTGTGATACATTTTACGTATTGAATGTTTATCACGGCGAATTGATATTGACGTAATGTCGCAGGTTCCCCTGTGTTCAAAATGGATCATTTATTTTTTTTTTTTTACAGTGCTTTAATTATATCATACATTTGTCAAAAATAATTTTACACTTTAGTAAAACCAGGCTTCAATGAGTTTGTTTTTCCTTTACAACATTCTGTTCTGTCGACCTAAAGTTATAATAAAATGATCTGATGCGTGTGGACTTACCAGACATTCTTGATCTGTGCGTAACCTTAGGAACTCAAAACAGCAGTGTGTCCTTGTTATAATCCTTTTGAATGAGACACAACTGTCCACAGCCAGACTCACAGGCTCGGTAGGCCCCATGTGACGCCTGCAGACGGCTTTTCATGGATTATTGAATAAATATCTTATCATTTCATGACTGACAGGTGTTTTTATTCTTAAGAAACATATTCGTATTATTATCTAAGAAGATAAAGCTAAAGCCTTACTTGTGTCAAAGCTGCAGGTAAAAGCATTTGTCCAGGTTCTGTACATGTGTGAACTCGACAAAACACAGCGGTAAAACTCATGTATTTTGTCTGATATTGCATGTTCTGAGTATTTGTACAGCAGGTTTGGACTGACAGCTCGTGTTCCTCAGCTCGTCTCGAAACAATGTCAATGCTAAAGTGAATATATAAGAAATGTATTTGACCATCAGTACAATTACTTCTATCACAATGAGGAATGATTTTTGGTCCAATTTTAGACGACAGACTGATGTTGTAAAACACTTAAAGTTGCAGTAGCTTACATTTTTAGTTGTAAATAAGTCAACTTTGTGCATTCCACTAAAAAGTTAATGACAAAAGTAGCACCTTGTGAAAAAATGAGACAACTGAATGCTGTTTGAATTGGATAATAAAGAATTTTAGTTCTCATGGGAGCTGAATGCTGCGCTCTGATTGGCTGAGCTTGGGTGGTCCTCTCCGGTTTCACTTCACAAGACGGTTTTAAGTCAAAATTGCAACCAAAAGGGACTACATTTTGATATTAACCAGGTGTTGAAAACCTGAGAGAGGAAGTTGTGAGATTTAAAACCTTAATTGTGTTTGTAGTGTGAAAATCACTCACCACACCTTTAATTAAACATTCAAGTCTTAAACCAGCTCTGATTAAATTCAAGATCATTTGAAAGATGCTCAGGAACACTGTGACACATGATAGCCTACACAAAGCTGTAAAAACGGCATCTTTCTCTTCGTAAAGTGAAGCTGAACTAACATGTTTTATGTAAAGTTCTGTAGAAATAATATCACAGTAATGTTGAGTTGTAGTTCACTCACTGTACGTCACGTTTTCCATGTAGTCCCACTCAAAATATTGCCAACGGTTAACGTATGCTAACGGTTAGCTCTCTTAGCATACTGACTCACTCTGGCTTTTGAAAGTTGTGAAAGTTCATGGTAAACAAACAAATTCTGAATTCTTCACCAGTTATTGGTTATTGACGTGATTAATAGTCAACTTAATTGACAGATCTAGGCAAAACAATAAACCAGTGTAGTGTTAAATCCTTTATTTTACACATGAATGATCCCACATAAACATAATACATATTTTATTAAAACAAGTTTGAAATCTGGAGTTTGTGTTGTGCGTGACAATTCCAGTTGTTTGTGTACATTTCCAAAAGAACATTACATTGAGTTTAACATAAATGGTACAAACTCTTATGGCTGTTGTTAGGTTTTGGTGTTTAAGAACATTAATGATCCTGGAATGAAGCTTATGTGACCTTTGCCTCTCATCTCTCTCTCCTGCTCTGTCTCTCCTCCACCGCAGCAGTAGAACCAGCAGCCTCCTCAGACCTTCCACAGTCTGGTCATTCTGCTCATTCATTTAAAACGGTCATCTCTCCTGTTTGTTCTACATTTGATTTGGTCGTTTGTCACAGTAACTTAAAGATGCACTCTGGAACTTTTCTGGAGGACAGACCATCACCTGTCCGTCTTAATTTTCCCACATGAAAGTACCAAGAACTAGTCCCAACATTCCTCCAGTCCCTGTCTAGTCAGAAGAACTATCCTGTCTCCATGTTTGTGTTCACACAGCAACAGTTTTGAAAGTGGCTCTAACTGGCTTCAGCATTAGCATCTGTATAGTCTGGAACATTTAAATAAGTGTTAGAAACAAAAGTTGTCTTTTCCAATTCCACATAAAATTATGATTTACAGAACCTAAAAACACGCTGAAATTAACAACAAAACAAAATAACTGGTATTGTCTGTAATTCTTATTATTTACAAGTTAAATAATATTATTGGGAGTTACTGCTTTAATCATTGATTAAAATCATGTTTAAGGAGGAAAGGTTATAATGTGAGAATATATAAAACATGTTTCCAACAAAGTTAGCATTGTAAATATGCTTGTGTCACTAAAAGGTTCCTGGTCTGACTGAAAGAACCTGCCCCTATAGTTCCTGCTCTGTGTGAACACGTCTAAAATGGGGACTGGAACAAAGAAAAGAACTAAAAAAGTTCCTGCAGTGGGAAAAGGCCTATTATGGCATTAACTGTGGAGCATGTGAGGCCAAAACAGAATAAATGCAAGATAGATATAAAAATACATCTGTTTTTACAAAGGTTTCCATGTCATTCATTCACCACTGTGTGATGTAGCCACAGCTGCCCTGGGGCCTTGTCCACACGAAGCCAAGCTCAGGCGTTTCAGAACAAATATTTAAACCTAAACCTAAACCACACAGGACACTGAAACGAATCTTTCTGAAACCATGTTCCAGAGTGAAAAGATTATAAAACTCTGTTTAGCGTTTACGCAACTTTTCTTGTGTTTCTCATGATTTGAGCAGGTTTGACCCTCAGAAACAGAGAGATGTGTCAATAGAACAAGTACATTTAGTTCTTATTTAGTTCATGTGTATTTTTCTTGTTTTGTGTAATACAAGATATGCTATGCTCGCTCCAATCTTAGTTCAAGCCAATCAAAATCTACTCTAAACATATAAAATACAGTTTATTCCAGGCACATCCTCCCCGTTATCTTCCATTTATAGTGGTCATCAAGTATTTGTCAAATAAATACAAAAGTGCTGGAATCATCCTCATATAATCCACATGTCCCTGTTTTCTGAAGAACTGTGATTACTTCATGTACAAAATAATGAACTTGCTTTTTTACTGCTAGATAATCCATTTTTGCGTATCTTCCAAACAACTTTCCGTACATCACAAGCATCACTTATCTTATGTGAATGCTTGTATTAAAAAAAACCTCCATCATGTTTGTTCATTTAACGTTCACAGAGATAAACAGAGTCCGCAATGTGACCCTCTGAATTTGATGCCAAACGTCGTCTAAAAACACAAACATTCCTTAAAAACTGCTGTTAAAATCACGTTTCGAGTTTACCAAAAGCGTGTCTTCTGATTTTAACGCCAGACTGCGGAACGTTCTGGCAGAAAAGTGACACGATGCACCTTTAATCTCTTTCCCATGTTGAGGTAAAACGTACGTGGTTTGACCTGATTAAAAGTTTCCAGAAATAAAGCTAAAAAACAATCTTCACAAAGACTTCTCCCTGATAAAAAAAATAAAATAAGTGTCTAAAATGTGAGTTCCTGGTTCCCTCTGGTTTCTCAGCAGCAGTGTGTTTTCCTTTTCCTGCTGTAAAGTGCACTGAGTGTCCCTTTGTCAGGTCAGAATAATGCTTTTAAAGTCTTTGGTCTGTCTTCAGAGGATCCCTGAGCTTAGTTTACTGACGAGGTGTCTTCAGTGACCAGCGCCGCGCCTCCTGCAACACAACAGAACCACAAATACAGTCAAATGTGTGAGAATGTCCACTGCATGACTTCGAGCTTTTCACAGGAACAAATACAATTCTAGAATCATTGTATCAACGTTGATCTAAGAGTATTTTATCCTGAGAGACGGATTTTTTGGGAGGAAAACCATCTTGTTTTAGTGTGATTGTTGGTGTAACTCAAGGGCTTGGCCTAAATGTTGCAGGTTAAACAATAATCGCATTGTCAACTCTCTTGGCTAGACGGCTTATTTTTATGAAGTAGAAGGACAGTTCTCCACCACCTTTTAAACATTTTATTCATGATCTGATGCATTATTTAACACTCCATCCAAGGCAATAGTCAAAAATAACACCTGGCAGCCTGTTCTCCAAATGGTTGAGGATATGGACTCTGACTATATATAATTTAGTGACTTTTAGGATAACCTAAGCCACATATGTCAAACTCAAGGCCCGGGGGCCAGATGCGGCCCTCCACCCCTTTTCATGCGACCCTTAAGGTCTTATAAGGTTTGCTTAAGGTTTTAATTTTATATAGTGCAGGAGTAATCTGGGTCTCTTTACCTTATGATTTGTTTAAAACTTAAGAGTAAGTCATTTTTCAGACTAATGGAGATGTATATTCAGTAATTGTCACTTCAAATGAATATACAATAATCAAATACAACTAGTATTTGTAGTACGTCAAATATTTTTAAGGTTAATTTTAGTTACAACCGGCCCTTCGAGGACAACCAAGATGCCAATGTGGCCTTTGTCAAAATGAGTTTGACACCCCTGATCTAAGCCATTTGCTATCTGCTACATTGAGTTTGTATATATATTTTTTATATTATTTTATTTAAATAATTTCTGGTGTGTATCTATCTATCTATCTATCTATCTATATACCAAGGCTGTGTCCCACCAACATGGGGTAGCCGGGTGACTGGATCCTATCCCAGTGACTTTGGGCTTAGGTGGGGAACACCCTGGACAGTGGCCAACTCGCCGCAGGGTTAGAGACACTCTCTCATTCATTCACTAAGGGAAATTTACAGTGATGCCCAATAACCTAAACATGCATGTTTTTGGAGGTGGGAGGAGAAACCCACGGTGACACGGGGAGAACATGCAAACTCCACCCAGAGAGATCGTGAGATGTTGATATGGTCCGACCCGGGAGTCGAACCCACGACCTCCTTGTTGGGAAACCAGAGCTCTAACCACTCTGCTACTGTGCACCCTATGTATATAAACTACACTTGTGTTTTCTGTTTACAAATTATGTCCTGGTGCAGAAGGGTGGTTGTTTAAAAGAAAATTTCAATAAAAAGATATATCAAAAAAAAAAAGAAGAAGAAATTATAGAAGGATTGTTTTTTTTTTTTTCAACAGGGGTTCAATACTTTTTGTACATCAGTGCTTCTCAAACTGTGGGATGTGTACCACTGGTGGTATTTGAAGTCAACTGCAGTCTTTGATTAAATCTACACAAATCTATTTATCCTCTTTTGGGATAAGAACTGCCTTTCCCATTGTCCAAATCTCAGTTTTAATCAATCAGAGTGTTAGTTTAGGTCTAGTTTAGTCCAAGTTTTGATCTGGTTGTACTTGGAGAACCAAATATGGACTTAAAATGAGCCTCGTGTTTGGGAAAAGTGTGGCGTGACTCACGATGGCGGATCCTGATTGGCCAGATGAGGATGGAGCAGAGAGCCAGAGCCGCCGCGCAGGCCACGCCCCCGTCACGATCACCATGACGTAGTGGTAGAACCAGACGCAGGCCGGACAGCACACCACCGTACTGCACACACGGATTATTTAAGTCACATGATCATCAGAAGAACGAAAGAAGAAGAAGAATCAAAAAATCAAACCAAAGACAAGACACATTTGTCATCGTCTCCCATTGACAGAACATTGTGACAACCAACCCAGACTTGGGGTGGATGGAAAACTGCAACGAGAAGTTTACTGGAAACCTACTCACACAGACCAATACCTTCTGTTTGACTCCAATCACCCAGTCATAAAAATATGTGTATGATCACCTATCTTTCCATATTGTCTCCAGCATAAAGCAGCTGAAGGACAAAAGTAGAGATCACTATGGGGTGTGAAAAAAACTCATCTTAACTTTCCAGTCGAATTATTTCCATTGTTGACTATTGATGCCTTTATGACTGCCCTCACATAATTTGTCCCATTGTTCATCTTCTATTATTGAGTTTAATTCTAACTCCCATTTTTCTTTAATATTATACTTATTTGACTAGAATCACATAAAGTCTCTTATACAAGTGAGAAAGTGTTTTTGTGTTGGAACTTTCTTTTCTGCTATTGTAATCAATATGGTTCTATATTATTTGGGATTTTGCTAAGTCTTTCTAGATCTTTATGATTCAAAATGTAGTGCCTAATTTGAAGGTATCTATAAAAATCATTTGAGAGTACTAGTCCAAATTGCTCCTGAAGTTGTGAAAACGATTTAAGTTCTTTTCCATCAAATAGTTGATTAAGGATAGTAAGACCTTTAGTGGCCCATCCTTAAAGCCATGGTCCCAAGTAGATGGTGGAAAATCTATCTAGCCTGTATCTTTGAGCATTTTTTTCACCTCTGCCCAGATCTTTAAAGTGTGCTTGGTCAAATCATTTCCAACTTTCATCTTGTTAATATGTTTCTGGTCTATAAAGGAAGAGTAGGAGTGTCTTTAGTCAGAACATAACGGTGATGTGTTTACTCACTGACAGGGATGTAAGCCTGGATCAACATGACGGCCAGTCCGTTGGCCAGTTTGTCCGTGAAGCTCATGGCTCCGTACACGAAGCTCCGCTTTGCTGCAAAACGACAACGAAAATCATAGTTACTAGAGGATTTTAAGATAAAGTCTGTGTAAATGTGCTGAATAAAAAAGTTGAAAATATTCATTCGTGTCACAGAAGGACAGGGACACCACAGACATGACAATTTCAGTTGTGCTTTTTATGAGGGATTCTGTGTGTTTGTCGTTTTATTTATGAATTTCTTCTTCATTTGCAACTTTACTGCTATAAAACTATAATAAATATTTACCACGTACTATCCAGCAAACTAAGAAAAAAGTGATAACTTGTCATGGGCTTTAATCTGGAAAGTTTCAGTACTTTCTGTTGTGCTGAGGCAGTTTAAACACAATAACTGCTGCTGTAAGGCAAAGGCTGACAGCTGAAAGTGTTTGTATGAATACAATTGTCTTTATGAATTTGTGCGTAGTTTAAAAACACACATAAGAGCACTTCCTGTATTACCACTTAATGATATCACAAGGTGTTTTCAGTTTTAGAGAAGACTTCTGTGTTGATTGTGTGAATGAAGCAAATGACAACTGCAAGTGTGTTTAAGACGAAAAATCAGCAAACAAAGCCGTGTTGTCGTGGTTACCGTCTGGTCGGAGATGAGCTCTGCGGTCATGGCCAATGAGATGACCAGGATGGTAGCAGAGCCCGCCCCCAGCAGCACGGCAGCTCCATACACCCTCTGTCCCATGTCTCATCCAGGAGAACCCAGTAGGAGAAGGTCATGATGAGGATGAGGCCTAAGAAGTATGTCAGCTGGAACACACACCACACACACACACGCACAGACAGGGTTTAGAGGGTTTGTATTCATGTGGAGAAGGCTGCTTTACTTTAATACTTCATTTAAAAAAGCAACAACCTTTTTCTGGTCTGGGAAGCAATACACATTGTGTCCTTTCAGCAATGTCTTAATAGTCTCTCCACAAACATTAATTAACCATTTTAACAATAAACTATTACAAATATTTATGAGAAATACACAAAAAAGGACCCTACGATCAGTTATTTACAAATCCAAGTGACAGTGAAAATATTTCATAAAAAGTATGCTGATTTCTACATGTAGGGCTTATGCACTAACGTCTTCCTGTCTCAGATGGACATAGGTCGCTACATCCAGTGGCGTAGTTGCCATAGCGGCGGCTGTAACAGCAGGACAAGTGCAGCTCCAGGTTCTCTTAAATAGCACCTCTGCCCAGGCTCATGAGCAGCGTGTCTCGATATGTACTCGGAGCTTCTGTTCACAAAGTTCGCTCACTTTTACAACTTTTCCTTCTGAAAACCTGGGTCAGAAGCTGCACTTGTCCTGCTGTTACAGCTGTCGGTGCGTCTACAACAGATGACAAAAGACAACTTTTTTTAAGAGGATTTCTTCAGGACTTGAACAAATCCTCATCTCATGTCTGTCACATGTGGAGTAACCAACTGTGTGACTATGGCAAAAACACCACTACATCATAGCCGAGGCTCCAGGAGGCGCCATAGCAGAAGAAAGCATGTTTTATCAAGTTGTTCATAATCATCGATTGTATTAAAAATTAACAAACACTTTAGGCATTATAATGTACATGTCTACCATATTGCTGGGTTTCACATTCTAGAATTCTTGTCAGTTAAAAGCCAGATTGGGGCAAGAGGCAGTTTTTCCTATTAATAACATTGGACATTGCAAGAAATATTTCAAAAATGATTTAATACATTTAAAAAGTGATGATTTTTGGGGTGACTAAACCCAATAAACTTTTGAATTGCAAAAATAAACAGCGTTTAAACAAACTTCATTTTAGCTGCCCCCAGTCTGATTGAAATAACATTAGACTGTAGAGAGTTGTTATGTCATCTGAAACCCAGCAATACCGTCACAATTAACAAATTAACAAACACTGAAAATATACAACAGTCATACAGTATCCATAGCAACAAGTAACAGAGATAAGATCAGTAACTTCTGTTCAAAATGGCAAATCTAATAACCTAATAAGTGTTTTTTTTCTGTCTTTAAATAATCACACAAATGATAAGAGATGGGGCTAGAGCAGAGCTGGGCAGATGGCAGCCCGCAGCCTGGTTTCATCAGGCCCTCAGCACATTTTGTTAATCTTTTTATTTGTTCTTTTGATAGACTTACAGCTATGGACATGTGTTTTCACTTGTGTTCTTAATAAATATAAAAAAAAAGCAAATGGATCAATAAATGGATAAAACTGAATAAAAAAACACTATTTAATAGAAATGTGCTCGCAATAGTTAAAATGTTTTTACACCAATGATCAGAATCCGGCCCTCCGCCCTCGTCTGTATTCGAATTTGGCCCTCGAGAAAAAATAATCACCCACCCCTGGGCTAGAGGAACTTGTGAGCACTAAACACAGACTGCAGGTTAGACGCTTGTTAAAGACGAGTGTGTAAAATGGTAAATGGTCTATTTATATAGCGCTTTTCTACCTTTCCAGGCACTCAAAGCGCTTTACAATCTAGCATCCACTCACCCAGTGTACGCAGACACTGAGGCAGTGTGGGTTAAGTGTCTTGCCCAAGGACACAACGACAATCTACTCTTTCGTCCCACTGTGGCACCTGGTGTTCTAACAGAAGAGTAGTGAGCTGAATGCACTTACAGCTTTCCCGATGAGCTTGCTGACCGGCTTCATGATGAAGGAGGACAGGAATCCGCTCAGGTACATGACCAGAGGAATGGTGGCGATGTACTTCTGTGACACACAACACAAACAACATCAGTCAGTCTTCACACAGCTCCTGGAGAGATTTCTTTTGTGAGACAACTAAAGAATGGAAAACATATCACCATTATAGTTGATATCTCTAACAGAATATTTGATTAGCACACTTGTGTCTCGGGTGTGATGTCGCTTTTGTTGGGACCAGGGATAGACTTTAGCAACTTCTGTTCTTCTTGAGAGTTTGACAAATATTCGCGTAAAAACTCAAGCATTAGGTCACGCATGCTCACTAGGGCTGTAGTTCTTTAATCGCTTAGTCGATTAATCGGTCGATGGAGTCTAATTCTTTTATTTAGATTATAAGGAATTTGTATTCAACAGTAACATAATCATTGGTCTGAGCTGCCTTTTTATATAAACACACTGTTTCCTCTTCATTTTCTGCATAATCTATAGTTTATTCTATTAGTCTTTTTGAGCAAAGTTTCTTGCAGAGTTGTCACAATACTAACATTTCAAACCCATTTTAATCTAGGAATAAACTTGATTCCAAGATGAGAATTAGAAAGCCTTTCAAGAAAGTCAGATTTTTATTCAATGGACGACATTTTCAACACAAAATGCAAGTTTCTGATCAAATATTTTAGTTTCAAACAGTTTTGATGAAACTCAAGATTATTTTAAACCTTCCAGAAAATTAGATTTTTTCTTTTCTTTGCAGTATCAGATTTTGTATTGAGTATCTCATTTCGACACCAGTTTTAACGTTGATTTGCAATATTTTGGACAACTCGACTTTTAGCTTCAGAGCCTTTGCCACTCCCACTTTTTAGTCGATTAATCGGTCGATTGGACATGTTTTTAGTCGACCCAGAGTTTCTTTGGTCGACTGCAGCCCAATGCTCACTCAGCACTGGTTTGGCGACCAGCTGACCGTTTGGTTTGTGTGAATGTTCTTTCACTTCAGTACGCCCGAGGACACTTGAAAAGCCCAAACAGTCTGTAAGTCTGAAATACAGCGCTCCAAGATTTTTTTAGATGGAGTAGAACTTAACCTTGTTAAAGAATTCAAATATTTAGGTCTGACATTAGATTCGACTCTGACATTTAAGAAACACATAAGACAATTGACAAAAACAATTACTTTTAATGTGCAAATTTCAAACACATTAGGCCTTTTATGACACAGCACGCTGCTAAATGATCTTTTCTCATATTGAATACTGTGTAACCTCTTGGTCACTTGCTGCTGGCACAACACTAAAACCAATGAATCTCTCTTTAAAAAAGCCATTAAGGTTTTTGATAAAGAGCCTAACTCATTTCACCATTGCACTGTTTTAGAAAAATATAACTGGTTGAATTTTGATCATTTTGTACTTTTTAAAAATGCATGTTTTATTTTTAAAGTTCTGCATGGACTCGCTCCTCCTCCATTGAAAGACTTGATCAAACTAAAGACTTTGCTATAATCTGGCATATTTACACTGTAACTGTTACAGATGTTCATTAATATGCACTGTCCCTATCAAATAAATAAATAAAAAAAACAGACCAACGTGTCTGTCAGCACTGCCATGTTTCAGTTGGTTTGGTCATAATCATAACCACACAGTAGCTGGTTCAAATCGTACGGCAGAGGGATAGACAGGTTTTCAGGAGTACAATACAGTAATCCATCTGTTAGAACCGGGTTATGTTTGTGGAGCTGTAAACCACAGAGTCAACAGCAGCTGTAACTGAGAACTCTGACCTAAAACACACACGCTTCTGAGAGCTGATCTTACCTTGTCCAGATGCAGAGTGTTGACCAGGTACATGGAGATGTAAGTCTGAGACAGATTCACTATGAGCCTGGTGGACATGTACAGCAGCGCCACTGCAGACACACACAGGGAGTCACAGATTAGATGTGAAACGTTTTACAAATCCAGCCTGAACGCCTACAGTGCATTTCTACTGTTTTCTTTGTGTGTGCTTGTAAACCGAGAGAGGACCTGGTAGAAGGAGGGCTGTTTGAGCCAGCACTTCCAGCGCAGCAGAGCAGACAGAGCGGTGGTGCGTGTGCTGAGGAGAGGTCTCTGCTCCCCTCCTCCTCTGATCCTGGTTCTGGTCCTGGTCCTGTCCTGGTCCTGCTGCCTGTGTTCTGTCGTGCCCAGGTGGAAGAGCAGAGTGAAGACCAGCCCGATGCCCAGGACGATCAGAGCCAGGTTCTGACACAAACACAAACAGAGCAGTGGGTCAGAGGAACGGTGTACACTTATGTCAAACTCTCACTTCTAACTCAAAGGCCTTTTCCAGCTGACACAAGTGTAGATGTGCATCCCAGACAAAATACACAGAAAGTACAACACGTTCTGGGACAGATGTGGTCTCATGAAGGAGCTTTCTGCGTCACGTTTACTTTAAAAAACCTGACATGCTGTGATCAGCCTGTCCAGAGGGTCAATATAAAGTCATTCATTTAGCTATTAAATACCCCAGCTTGTATGCACTGCACTGCAAAAATGTATTTCAAGACAAGCTAAAGTTGCTTGATTCTAGGATTTAAGCCCAATTTCAAGCATTTTGACTATTTAACCTCATTTATTGTAGAGACCTAGAGCATTGTCCTTGTGTTTAAAGTGTTTCGAACTGATTTCAAAACATTGCTTCTTATTTTGAGCCAATGATTTGCCAATGGTTTAAAGGGGCACTGTTTAAGAAAAAAATAATAATAAAGTGATCCAAGTAATGTCCACTTTTGAACACCAGGGGGAGCATATCCAGTGCAGTTTGCCTATCTACCATGCTGACATCTAGCGTCAATATTCACATTCCGGCCTGTATAAAACATTTCATTTCGTATAAATGATCACAATTGATGTGGATTGGTTAACAGTGCTCTCTTAAGTATTCATGTTGTAAAGAATAAATATGATTTAAATGTTTGTGGACTATAAGTGATCATTAAAATTCCTCTCAATCTTACACAGTGCCCCTTTAAGAAAACTGTTCCTACCCTATTGGTCAATTTTTCTTCTTATTTTAAGCCAAATTCTCTCATAGCCACTTATAAATGTCTTGAAACAGTGAAATATTCTACATTACATAAGCAAATACATCTTATCCAGTTCAAATCTGGATTTAAAAAGTCCTTTTAAGCTAGTCTAGATATATAGTTTTTGCAATGTGGAGAGCGCTAGAGGAAGAGGGAGTGTGAATGGTTTAGTTGGTGGGGATCGATGGCGCAAAATGGCAGCCTGCTTCTGTCAGTCTGTCCCAGGGCAGCTGTGGCTATGATAGTAGCTTACTACTACACAGTGTGGAGTGAATGTATAATGCATAATGTGAAGAGTTTTTTTGTTGTCATAAAAAGTGTCCCAATCCATTATTATTAAGTAAGATAAGTAGATATAACGTGTGCAGAATTATTAGGTACCTTCACATTTTTGGGTTTTCAGCTTTATGTGGTCACTTTTTTTGACCTTTTGAATAGTCCAGAGTGTTTCTGGATGAGATTTAACTTTTTTGACTGTAAGAACTGAGCATTTGATACAACTTACTAGTATTTAACAAACATGTCCATTTTTGTGTGTGCAGAATTATTAGGTACTGTTGACTGAACATCAAAGATGAGCAGAAAAAAACTTACTTTGGCTGAAATGATAAATAGGTAAGAGGAGCGAAGTTTGTTGTTCACCTTAAAAACTTGACAAAGTGCATTGTATTTAGTTCTTGAGACACATCTGTCTTTCTCTTGACTTTTCTTTTTATTCTGCTTTGATCATTCTCACTCAGCTTCCATTTTTCCTCTTCAAATCTTTTTTTTCCACCTCTCTTATGAACTGTTTACAAAACACTTCCTTCAGTTTAAGTTCAAATCTTTTGTAATTTCTCCTAAATTTCAATCTTTAACTATCAGCGTACCTATTTTATCATTTTCAGCCAAAGTGAAGTCTTTTTTCTGCTCATCTTTGATGTTCAGTCAACAGTACCTAATAATTCTGCACAGTCAAAAATGGACATGCTTGTTAAAATACTAGTAAGTTGTATCAAATGCTCAGTTCTTACAGTCAAAAAAGGTTAAGTCTCATCCAGAAACACTCTCGACTATTCAAAAGGACCACATAAAGGTGAAAACCCAAAAATGCAGGGGTACCTAATAATTCTGCACACACTTTATGCTGAGACAAGAACTAATCATGACAAAATAGAATTGTCTCATTAATGCTGGGGTGGCGACGGGATTTAAAATTAATTAAAAAATTTCAAATTTCCAAAGGAGTAAAACATTTTATTCACCTCATTGGGAAATTTGAATCAGTATAAAATTTGTTAACAACCAGAAATGTCTTGCCTTAACAACACTACTCAAAATTAGGATGAACATGGTGTCTTTTTAACCAAACAAACATCTTTTCTAGACAAGAACCCTGCAAGTAATAATAAATCTCATAATGTATCTTTTTTCAATTATAATACAAGTGTAAAAGAGAGAAGAGAGTTTGATCTGGGTCCACCAAACACTACACTTGTCATTTGTGAGTGAGAAGACTCTTACCCTGAAACTGGCATGTCGGCAGGTCCCAGGGCGTCCATGTCCCCGCTCTGCACGTGGAACAGCAGGTAGGCCACAGCGTACACCGTGATGTTAGCGACGACCGTGAACGCATACCTGCCACAGACACGCGTGCACAGACATTACATCACTTCTGCGGTAGATAAGTCAGAAGAGCTGTTGGTGTGATAGGTTTTCACTGTGTCCTCGTGTGTGCTTCTCAAAGTTGTGAAAAGTGCTTAGGTAAAGAATGATCGAGCTTAAAATGCATTAGGCCAGTGACAACATTTTGGGAGTAAATACTGACAAGTGGGCGGGGCTAGAGGATGAGTGAAAGCAAGATTACTCAACATACATGAATCAATCCAGCTTCTGATCGATGGTTTTAACACAACAAGGTGCAACTACAGGTGCAGTTTGTTTGTTGCAGCTGTGGATTAAAGGTCTACCACAGAGCTGTACCGTTTCTTCTGTGATACTGTTTTAACATTTGATTGTGATCTTGTTGGGAATTTAACTTTGAATTTCCAATGTGTTCGGTCGACTTTTAGCAAAGTGCGGCCAAAAAAATCTGCTGGTCCAGATGGGTTGTCCGCTTTTTTAATCAAAACTTGTGCACATGAATTGTCTGAGGCATGGTATCCGATTTTTAAATCTTCTGTGGAAAATTGTACCGTCCCAGATCTTTGGAAAAAGTAAATTATTGTACAATTCCCAAAATTTCTTTTCCAGGCTCAAATAAGGACTACAGACCTGTAGCTCTAACCAGTGTCGTAATAAATACTTTGAAAAGTTAATGGTGAACAGTTTGAAATCTGAAGTTGCACCTTATCTTGACCTGCCAAGCAAAAAAATCATCAATGGATTTGTATTAGATGATTGTGTTAAGTGGTCCAGTCTAACTGATGTACAAATGTACATCAATTAGTGTGCTTCTTGCATCACTAACTTTTAAGTTGAACCAAGCACCACTTGGATGCCTGATTATCATTACTACGGCAATTGTCCTTTAATATGGGCCTGGACTGTTGTTGCTGTTGCTGCGTCTGAAAAATGTTGTTTTAAATGTGAGTGCTGGTCTATGTGCTCAGCTGTGGGCAGTGAGCCCAAGACAAATTTCCCTTCGGGGACAATAAAGTTTATCTTTTATCTTATCATACCATGTCCCTACATGGGAGGTCCGATGCTTTTAAGCGACTTTGTCATGTTTTCAAGCTGGCCGCGAACCCTGTCCTATGTCCTCGCACCAAGCCGAGATCGCCCATTTGAACCGGTTTTGCAACTTTTGCCACAGGCGTAGGTGTCTCACGTGTGTTTGGTGTGAATGGGGTTGTCGGGGTCACAGGTCGTAGAGACGAGGTTTTGTAGACTTGCTTGTAGAGTCTGCGTCGTCAGTTGCCGCACATGCAGCTGTTTAATTGGCCCTGGCTACAGGAGAACCAGCAAATCAGTGTGCAGGACAATCATGTAAAAACCAAAATTATGGAAAAACAGTATTTAGCCGAACACGGACTGCTGTTATTTGAACTGGTTCAAACAGGACGTAAGTACGAAGGAGAATGGTTACTATTCGGTCTGAGGAAACAAAGACGGAGGAGTTACAGCGACTGCAGTACGAAGATTGAATTGTGGTAGGAAATAGAAGTTGAGCTCAATCCGTGAGGTCAAATTACAAACATCTGTTTGCCGTCAGAGTTGGCAACTACTCGAACGCAGCTTACGTTTCCTCATTTTCGTCAAGTATTACATCACACACACTCCCACTCAGCGTTTGTTTGGCGACTGTTGGCTGTTGGGATTGTGTTTGTGTGAATGCTTTTTTGACATCGATGCGCCCCAAAGAGACTTGAATAGGATAAATAATGTGTGGTGGATGAAGTTAGATTTTGGTTGAACTGACAGACGACCAATCTGCTTCTTTGTTTCATTTGTTACACTACTAATCACAGTTCGTGTCTGGATTTGTATACAGCTCTTGATCAAAAATAACTGCCCTTCCCTGAATAACTTTAAAGAGCTAATGGAGCATTTCATGGCTAGCAGGTTTAGTGGCTAATTTGGAGCTTATTCATTATTTAGAAGCAACATTAAACTGTAAACTCATTTATAGATGTATGGAGATATGGTTAAACACTCAGAAAGGTGGAATTTACGCATAAATAGTTCTGTTTATTTAAGTTTTTGCGACAGTAAAAATTGGATACAGCAAACCAGGAAGCCATTTCCTCTCCAAAAACAAACATTTATTTATTGAACCCACTTTCACGCTGCACACTGACCAGACTTTCACTTCTCTTTTCACTAACTTTCAGTTCTTCTGTCATTCCACATTCATTATTTGCGTCTTTTTTGCTGGTACGAGTGGAATGTTAAAGACTTCATTTCTTATGGAATTCTAACAATGAAACTCTGTCCGTTTGTTAGAAAAAACAGCTGAGTGCATTCTTGTTTAATAAAGAAGACTTGTCTGATTTCACAAATGACAGAATTAGGTTAAGTGTGTGTTTTGTTACTAGTAGTCACACAAACTGTTTAAACTGACTTGACACATTCCACACAATCTGTACTGAAAGGTGCTCTGTGGAACTTTGTGGAGGAGAAAAGTCAATATACATTTAGTAGAAATAGGAAGTATTCTGTAAAAGTTTATAGTCATTCTAACGGTATTTTCTCATCACTAGTTAAGTCAAAGTGCTCAGAATTCACTGCTTGTTGCAGTTCATTTTACACCGAAGAGGCGGAGCTTATGATCTAGATAAGATTTGTTGCTATTTCTTAGTCGTTTTAGCTCAATTCTGAGTTTTTCATCGAATAAAATGTAAATGACGGATCTATTTATGATGTAGTTTTATAATAAATATGAGGAAAAGACACAATAGATTTCCTTTAAAACTATACTTTGGAACATTCTGAATGCAGATAAATATGTTTTATGCTATAGAACAATAGACTGAAGTGTCTTCAAACAAATTGGATTCATACAATATCCAGGACTCAACGAGGAAATTGATTGTTCTCTCTTTTTGTGATTGTGCTCCTCTTATTGTGGATGATTATGTAACAGGCAAAGTTGATAATCCATGTGTTGTTTTTTTTCATTTCCATTCCAAGAAACTGTGCCTTGTCAGAGATTCTCTACTTTGCCTAAAAGTCGTCAGTCATCATATAGAACAGGCTTCTTTATATTCATGTGCAAAATAATCTGGGGCCCAATATCATATTAAATGTATTGTACTTTACTGATTTTGTGGCCCTCAAGGAGTTGCTTGCGGCCCAACTTTTGGCCCCGGCCCTATGGTTAAGAATCACTGACGTAGAATGCCTAGTCGTTCTATATAATGCCTTGATTATCAGCTTTGCCTGTAACATATATAACGTATGTGTTTGGCTTGTGAGTTGTTCTCCCTTTGGTGCATCTTATATTTGGTGTGTTTATTGACGTGTATCTATCACCAGTGATTTTTGTATCTATGAAAAATGTGTTTCTGTAATATGTTTGTAAATGTATATCATAGTCATGTGCAAGTCTCACCTGTGCTATTTAAGAAGCTGTCACACACCTGTGCTACACTGCCCTGATAAAGACCCATTGAGTCGAAACGAGTTGGCGTTATTAAAAAAACAGCAACGAACCAGATGTGCCTCAGACTTTTTCTATTGTCATAATTTCTGCCTGCATTTTCAATGAGCACGTGGTATGTTAGTGCACTTATTTGTAAGATCCAGCTTGGATTCTCTTATTTGTGTTTTATGCTATAATGTCAAAAAACAGCCAAAGGAACATCTCTTTCATGGATTTGTGTTATTTATTTGCTACAGAAAAACTAGGTATAAAGCATTTTGTTCTCTAAAATCCAGACGGGGCGTTTTTGACCCAGCTTTGTCTGTTCTGATAGCGATGTTGATACTTTGGCTTTAAGTATCTGCCTATATGTAAGCACTGAATTAGCTTTTTTTTATTTATCAAAACATAAGAACTTTGGTCCTTTTGTGTTCTGTAACGGCTATTCAGAGTGGAAGTCACAACTTAACAACTTAGTGTGTCAAAGAGTCAAACATTTTGAAATGTTCTGGATCAGCACCAGCCTCTAAATTTGTCTCATTATAATTAAACAATGAAGTCAGCCAAACAGATATCATGAAGTTGATACCGGATCCAACAAAATAACCTGGATCGGTCTCAAATACTCCCCAGGCTTTGTGTCACACTTCGAAAACCTCATCACTCAGAGTTTGAGATAAATAAATGAGTTTCCTTGTGATGCGCTGTCTGTTGTATGTTCTTGTTTGTATGTTCCATCTCACCCTGCCGTATTTCGAAGACCGTAAGTACCTGTATGCGGTGAGTTCCACTTTGGCGTGCTCACAGCGGACCAGCTCTGGGATGAGGGACAGGTGGGAGATCTGCACCGCGGCCCAGCCAAACTGAAACACCACGATGAAGGGCACGAAGTACACCACGCTGACCCACTGTGGAGTCTGAGGCGAGCAGCCCAGGCACTGGTTATAGATGAAGGAGAAGGACAGCGCCACACTCAGGCTGCCTGCACAAACACACACACAGGTTAAAGGCAAGGTGAAATAAACAAACTTACCTCACTGCCGACATACTATTACAAGAATGTAGCTACAATGAATGAGATTTGATAGTAAAAGACTTTGATGTTAGTTTATGCACTTCAAATAGCACACAAAAAATCACAAAAAAAAAAAAAAGAAATTTGAAGCCCAATCTTTTTGTGAGGCTGAGAAGGAAAACCCTACTTAATCGGGATAAGTTAAGCTAAATACAACTCCAGATAAGTTTTTGACGAGGAAAATAGTTAGATTGTGGCTAAAAACTCCACAAAGCAATGTATGCATAACATTAGCTTAGGATGTTTGAAATCATCGATAAGGATAAATCAGAAATATTGAAATATATATATTCCACTCTAACTGTAATGTTTAAACACCAATGTAGTAAACTAGAAAAGTGTGTTTGCTCCAGGATTTTAGAGGCAGAACCAACATGTCACAAGTTTTCACAGTGAACTGATTTCACCTTAATTCTGCTTAATAAGGAAAACATCTTTAGCAAATATTCAAGTGATCTTGTCTTCGGGTAATGTCGGCTCATGTACTTTCAACTAGAAGAGAGGAATAATCTGCTTTATAACAAGCTTTAATGGAAGCATACATTAGATGTTTTGATTTTTAAAAAGCTCCAAGGTGTTTATTGCGCTTATACCGCGGATACAAATTGAAATTGCTCAATGTCTAAGATAAAAGTTATTTCTGTGTTTTAAACAATGCTAGTTCCCTCTCAGTCCCCTCTGAGTTGTGTCTATGAAATACTATTCTTTCCCCTCTGAGGCTCAGAAAACACTGTTCTGAATGCTTCATATTTGTGATGTCATAAGTACATCTCTGAGATCTTTGCTCTGTTTTTAAGTCCGTAAATCATCCAGACTCATTTTGAGCCTTTCTGCAGCATTAGCATAACAGGCCAGATCAATTATTTCTCTTCTGTTATTTCCTTTACAACCAACAGATGGTAATAAAGTAAAGAACACTGACAATAACACATCTTATTTGTGTCTTTAAATGACGACTCTGCTGCTGGAGACTAGTCTAATGTCCAAATGAAGACCTAGTTGTTTAGTTGAGTCAGGTGTGAGAGTAAGTCATCTGACCATCAGCTGCTCCACTTTAACAAGAACAAACGTAAATCATAAAGTGTTTGTCTATAAAAAAAGTGTCAAAGTCTATAGCCCTGTTTCCATAGGCTCAGGTCGGGTCAGTTAGGGTTAGGACACTGTAAAAAATACATTCTGAGCGTAAAAAGGTGACGATAAACCGGAAGTCGTTTCTTGTTTCCACCAGAGACGTCAAGATTATTATGTTAATGGATAGTTGTGATTATTCAAGCTAAAATTAAAATCACAAGAACAATTCTAAAAGCAAAATCAAGAGCCTTTTTAGTTTATTTTATAGAAACATGAGCAAATAATAAGGCAATTTTAATGTTTTAACTGATAGAAATATTATATGTTAAATATAAATATATGTTTTGGAAGCAAATGTAAGTATTTAATTATCTAGATTAAAGCTTCATGTTTCTGTCACAGTTTGATTTTATAAAATTGGTCAAAATGTGGAGAAAAAGTGAAATGAGAATGCAATAAAATAAAAAAATGTCTGGTCTTTGGTCGTAACAATCGTAATGGTGAATAATTGTGAAATGGTGATATTTTGTCTCACAATAATCGTAATATTTAAATTTGATATGGTGACATCCCTAGTTTTCACTAGCCTGACCCTCATAGAATTATTACACGTGTTTTGTGAATCACTCAGGTTGACGCCAGGAAGAAAAAGTAAATTTCAGGTACTTTTGTTGTGTGTTATGTGTGAGTGACGTAACAAACCCTCAGGAGCCTGGACCTGCAGTAGAAACACTCATCATCACTAACGTAAGCCACCCAAACCGCTCCAAAGTGAACCAGGCTAATGGAAACGTGGCTTTGGTGGAGAGTGTGATGCTGAAACTCACCCACGAGGTGCCAGCTCTTCCTCTTGCCGTAGTTTCCACATCCTGGCGTCCGGTCTGACTCGTAGCCAATCAGAGGAGTGCAAACCCCGTCAGTGATCTGTCCCACCAGCAGCAGTACTCCTGCACAGCACACACACACACAGCAGAAACATGTCACACTCAAGTATTATCATGGTAGTTTTTAGGTGGTGGGTGACAGGAGCCTGTACTATTAACTTTGGGCCTTAGGCAGGAGAACACTCTAGACCTTTTGTTTTGATCCAAGGGTCAAGTCAACCTAGACCAGTGGTGGAGGGCCGGACTAAAGCACACTGATATAACTAATTCTCACTGTTACAAAAAATGTAAATAAAAAATACAAAAATAAACCATTAACCTTTGAGAACAAGTTATACATTTATATGAATAAAAAAGGTGAAACTTTTGAAAGTTGTAATTTCACAACAAAAAGCATTCATTCATTTTATTTTATTGAGCATTTGAAGATTTTTCAAGATTACACTTAAAATTTTACCAGATTAAATTATTATTTTATGAAAAAAAAATCCCAGAAAATTTAATCTTGAAAAAAAGTTTTTTATGGCTTCAACATTTTTCTCGCAAAAATGCTACTTTTTAATCTTAATTATGAGTTTATTCTGGTTAAATTCTTGCTTTTTTCTCCTATATTTACACAATTAAAACTTTATTCTCATAAAAGTATCATTTTGAAATGTTTATTCTTTTTTTTCTTATAGTATGGCATTCATTGCTGTTTCTCAAAAGCGAGCCAGGGCCGGGTTAAAGCAGGTCGAGGGCCACATCTAGCCCCCAGGCCGCAGTTTGCCCAGGTCTGCCCTAGACAGTGGTCCAGTCATCACAAGGTTAACACAGAGACAAACACAGAAACAGACAATCAGTCACCCTTTGGGGGGTGAGCTTCACTTTAAGATGAAATAAACATGACTAACATGAGGGTTTTCTGAGAATAACATGGACATGGCTGAGTTTTAGTAATCTTCTTTACAGAACTAAACAAAAACACTGACGTAGAGATAATGAGCTCAATAAGAAGTGAGAGGATTAGGGCCAAAGTCTGGGCCTGAAAAACTATCTATGTAGGCTACTTATGGAGCACCAGGGTCAAGGTTAGAAAGACTTCTTAACAGGTCAGAGGTCGTCAAAACAAAACACTTGGAGAAGAATGGTCATGTGACATCAGGTTTTCTGTGTAAGAGGCCCACTCCTACAAAAGTCATTCATAAAAACACAAAATGAGCTTTTATTTAATCCTTCATTTTTATTGTCCTGATACTACAATGTCACATTAATGATTTTAAATGATGTCTTTATATTACTATAGTTTGTTGAAAATGCAGAAAATGCTTAAAACATTTTAAGAACTAATCCAAGGAAGAAGGGCCAGGGGAGCACGGTTCAAAAGCAAGGCTTCAAGGAGCGTCTTCAGGCATTCAGGCACCAGGGTGACTGTGAGTAAAAAGTGAGCAGCTTGCGACTGAACATATATTTGAAGGTAAATTTAAGTTGTTTAAGCCTCTAAAGGTGGTGAAGAACAGTGGTTTTATTTGAGTCATTTTATTTTACATTTTATTTTCAAGGGCATGTAAAAATAGATAAAAGTCGGGTCAATTATAAAGAAAGTGAATTGGACTCTAACAGACCAATGTATGTTTAGCCTACGGGCTGAAGAGGGCGCTCTATCACAAGTGGACAGTAGAGCCCTTCCCTCACCAAACACAGCTAGTATAGTGGACATGTTTTTGGAAGTCAACATGAAAGTTTATTTTTGTTCTACATTATTTGTTCTTACAAGTGTTTCATCGTTTTGTTCTCAGGGGTGTACCTTTTGATTTGTTCTTGAGATGTAAAAGGAAAATGTAAAAAATAGATGGTTAATACAATGCAGAGTGTTAAGTCAACCAGAGTTGTTTCTTATAATGTGAATGGTTTGGGGAATCCCATCAAGAGGAGTAAAATTATGTCTAAACTAAAAAAAGATGGAATAGAAGTAGCCCTTTTACAGGAAACACATTTATCACAGTCAGAACATGAAAAGCTCAAGAAATGGAAATTTAACCAGTTTTCATCCTCTTGTACTGAGGGTACAAAGAGGGTGTGGCAATTCTAATCTCAAACAGGCTTAAATTTGAATGTACTCAGGAGAAAAAGGATAAGCGGGGGAGGTTTGTGCTAGTTAAGGGATATTTAGAGGGTATTTTGACAACATTTTTAAACGTATATGCTCCCCCAGGATCAGAGCTGAAATTCTACAAATATATTTTTGAAATGATTGCAATAGATGTACAAGGTATTCTGATAATGGGAGGTGATTTAAACATTCGACTTAACCCATCATTAGATTCATCAAATCCACACAACTTGGGGCCAAACAAAACAACAAAAAATATTAAATTAATTATAAGGGATTTAGGGCTCCTAGATGTCTGAGAGAAATAAACCCAACAAAAAAAGACTATACTTTTTTTTCTCACCCACATTCATTTTATTCTAGATTGGACTACTTTTTTGTGTTTCAGAAGGACTTCAACAGAGTGGTTAACTGTAAGATAGGAATAATGGACTTGTCGGATCACACTCCCGTGTATTTGGAAATGGTATTGGGAAATGAAAAGAGACATACATCTTGGAGACTAAATACAAGTAATTTACATCCCTTGAGAGATCAAATTAGAGAGGATATAACAAATTATTTAAATGAAAATGATAATGAGGAAGTCCCTCCAACTATAGTATGGGATGCTTTGAAAGCAGTCCTACGAGGGAAGTTAATAAGCTATAGTACCAATTTGAAAAAGAAAAGAAATGAGCAATTGAAGAAACTCCAGTCACAATTACAAACTCTGGAAGATGCCCATAAAATTAATACAAATAAGAATCTTAAATCAGAAATACAAAGAAGAAGAATGAAATTAATGAAATTTACTCAAGTGAAATAAAGAAAAACTTGGTATTTCTACAGCAAAGGTACTATGAGGCAGGAGGCAAATCAGCTAAACTACTGGCATATAAGCTAAAAAAACAACAATTAGAAAATACTATTTACAAATAAAGGATCCCCAAACAAATAATATACTTAACAAATTAGAAGACATTCAACAAGCTTTTCTAACATTTTACAAAGAACTGTACACACAATTAAACATAGATGGAAAAAGTATGGACTCTTTTTTAAATGAAATAAATTTACCTAAAGTGAGCGAAATCAAAATAAAAGTCTGATGACTGAAATATCTGAAGTTGAAATAAAAAAAGCCATTTCAAACTCAAAACCAAATAAAGCACCAGGACCAGACGGATTTCCGTCAGAGTGGTATAAGGAAATGAAAGATCTCTTGATTCCTTTAATGAAAACTGTGTTTAATTATGTTTTAAAGACTGGAATAATTCCCCCATCTTGGAATGAGGCATCTATTTCCTTAATTGCCAAAGAGGGAAAGGATAGGCTTGATTGTGGAAATTACCGTCCTATTAGTGTGCTCAATCAAGATTACAAAATATTTACACACATTCTTGCCAAAAGAATTGAAAATATTCTCACTCAAATAATTAGCTTGGATCAGACAGGCTTTATTAAGCAGAGACAGACGCAAGATAATATTCGCCGAACGTTACATATATTGACCATGTAGTTAAAAATAAAAATCCAATGGTGCTGCTAAGTCTCGATGCCGAAAAGGCTTTTGATCGGGTTAACTGGGAATTTTTGTACAAAGTTTTGGGGAAATTTGGTTTTCATAATTCATTATTGGAGTCATTCAAGCATTATATAAATGTCCAAAAGCGAGAATTAAAGTTAACGGAGCGCTTTCAAAATCTTTTTGATCTGAAAAGAGGAACACGTCAGGGGTGCCCGATAAGTCCATTGCTCTTCGCCCTCTTTATTGAGGCCTTGAGTCAAGGTGTTATCCAGAATAATAATATCACAGGAGTCAAGTTATCTGGTCAAGAGCACAAAATCTCTCTTTTTGCTGATGACGTTTTGATTTATTTGTCGAATCCAAGTACTTCCTTCCCTAAACTCTTATCACTCTTGGAGACGTTCAGCTCAGTCTCAGGTTATAAGCTTAATATTCCGAAAACTCAAATTTTAACTTTTAACTTTAAGCCAACTCAGGAACTGAGATCTATGGCTAACTTAAACTGGGAGTCGGAGCAAATAAGGTATCTAGGAGTAAACATCCCTATAGATCTTTCAAGTTGTTTGATGTAAATTTTAAGCCATTGTGCCATAGGATAAATGAAGATATAAAGAGATGGAATTTATTACCAATCTTTAGTTTTGAATCACGTATTGATACAGTTAAGATGAATATTTTGCCTAGGATGCTTTACTTGTTCCAAACACTCCCAGTTGAAATAACTGATAAACAATTTAATGAGTGGGACAAATTAATTTCCAGTTTGTTTGGCAGGGGAAAAAACCTAGGATAAAGTATCAAACTCTACAGTTAGCAAAGGATAAAGGGGGGTTGGCCTGCCATGTATGAAAGATTATTATGTTTCTGCTCAACTCAGGGTTTTAGTGTGTTGGTGTAATGAAGACTACCAAGCAAGATGGAAAGAAATAGAATTAGGGACTTCTATGGATTTTCAATTCAGGCAAGATTAGGGGACAAAATACTAATTAAAAAACAGATTGAACAAGGTAATCAATGGATAAACTTACCATTAAAATTTGGTTACAATGTCTTAACAAGAATGATTGGCTATGAAGAGGTTAAGATTCTAAGGTGGTGTGCTCATGATCTGGATTTCATCCCCAGTAAGCTGGATGGGAAATTTAAAAGTTGGGCGGGACAAGGTTTAACTGCTTATTGCATGTTTTATAATAAAGGAATTTTAAGAGATTTCCAATCAATTAAGGGGCAGTTTCAACTTAGTAATACTGATTTTTCAGGTTTCTTCAAATTCGACATCATTTACAGAAAACTATACTTAATGGTAAATATACTTTTGAAATTCCTTTATTGAAAATTTTTATTATGGCATACCAAGCAGATTCTGGGTCTAAACTAATTTCAAGATTATACAAGGGCATTCAGGAAATAAAAAATGTGAATACAATTTACATTAAACAAAAATGGGACAGAGAAACAAATATGATAATTGCTAATGATACTTGGTTTTTACAATGTGCATTTCAGTGGAAAATAACAAGTTCTAATATATGGAGATCTTTTGGTTGGAAGTCTCTCTGTAGATACTTTATTACCCCTGCACAAAGTAAACATTATTCAGGCTCAAACAACTGCTGGAGAAATTGTGGGGCCCAAGGAGTAAAACATCACCACCTGTTTTGGTCTTGTCCTCTGATCAATAACTTTTGGATTACAATTCATTCTGAATTAGAAGTCATTCTGGACATGCAAATCCCTTTTAACTGGGATGATCTTTTATTTGGACTTTTACATTCTTTAGACACAGACAGAGAGACCAGATGTTTGTTTGGTATTTTAAGTCTGGCTGCCCGAAAGGCTATTACAAAGAAATGGTTAAGCCCAAACGCTCCAACTGTAGACGAATGGCACAAGATTGTATATGGCTTGTTTATTATGGAAAGAATTACATTTGCTTGTAGATTTCAGTCTGATAAATTTAACAAGATCTGGGATAAATGGAAAAAATACATTGTGTTAAAGCGTCCGGAATTTGTATAACCCTCTATATAATTTGTAATGTACATCATTATTTTATTACTTTTATGGAACTGCAGGTACACCCTCTGTTCTTTGTTCATTTTGTATCTTTTATTTTATTTTATTTTATTTTTGTGAAATTTTTAAAATATTCTTTAATAAAAACTAAATTAAAAAAAAAAAAAAAACATTTTAGAACTAAAAACTGCAGCTGTTTACTCTAGCTTTAGTCCCAGTCACACTGACTGGAAATGACTAAGCGATGTTTAGTGAAATTCCTGAGATTTGCCTTGTAATAATAAAAATTTAGGTTTCATTTTTGAAGAAAACATTTGTTATGTTAAGAGACATGAGCAGCTCTGAAGCAGACCTCAGACCTTCACTTTCACTCCACACAACTGAAGGTGAGTCCTGGGCAATCCTAGTCTGACCTGGGTCTCATTTATCAAACAGTGCGTGATAAAGTACTTTGCGGCCAAAATCCAACTTTCATTTACGTAAAAGAAAGTTGAGATTTACAAAAGCCTCCGTACGCACTCCTGCAGGTCATTTCCTCCTCACTTTTCTCCACAGCTTGGAAGAAATCTGCGCACCGGATCCCGCCTCACGTCACTCCCTCTTCACGCCTCTTTTCAGCATAAAAGGTCCACTGCTAGTGTATATATATATTCATGAACCCATAATGACCAGATTGTTTGACTGAACACACGGTAGGAAAAGGGGGAGGAGAGAGAGACTGGAGCAGCAGACAGAGANGAAAAATTAATTATTTGTAGTTAATTGCCCTATTTTCAATCATAACAATATTATTTTTTTAGGTGAAGTTTGAATAATGAGACTTTCATTATCTCACAGAAGCGCTCTTTTGTTTGTTTGTTTGTTTGTTTGTTTGTTTGTTTTGCAGATGAGAATGTAAACCCATATGCTCAGTCCACTTTCCTGCCCAAAGTGCAGATTTCGGGCTATGGCTCTCTTGGCGGGGCCGTCCTTCCAAGACCCTCCACAACAAGGCAGAAAAAAGATGAGGTACAGTTTTCTTCATTTCTTATAGAATTAGGACAATAGTTCCAAAAGTTGTTTTCTTGAGTTTGGCTTAGATTATGCATGAACAAATATTTCATAACTATATAAATAATATCCGTTGAGTTATGAGCCCTGTCTCTCCACAGTTACTTTAGTTAAATGAACATTTTTAATAGTGTTTGAAAAAAAAGTCACATACACTGGCCTCAGGTCCAAATACACTCCTCAAACCAATTCTTTTGACCCTCAAGCTGCCTGCTGAATAAGCCCCAAAATGCCATAGGGATACTTGTTAACTCTGAGTAACAAATGTTTTTGACTAAGACTGCCAAGATTCTTGACCAGAATAAATGTTTGGTGGCTCACTGGCAATTAATTTGACAGGAAGACAGCTCTTTTTTTTTTTGAATAGATTCTGATATTAACAGATTCAATGTATGTCAGTATTGTAAAGAATTCACCCTTGGGCATGAATAATTTTCAGATTCAGACTTAAACAAAACACACTCAATGCTAGCACAGTCGGTGGGTTTTATGCAGTATCTATCTGTAAATTTTACACTCCTTCAGTTCCCTAAGCTCTGCCCAGTTTCACAGCTCTAGTTGAAATAAGATTGTGAGAGAGTGTCACTTTAAACTATGGGTTTGAACACTTCTGTAGTCTGTAATGAACAAGAACAAGCCTGCGTATCAACCTCATAGGGAGAGCCCAAGTCTGTTAAAGTATTATTTTGGATCTTTTATGTCTTTGTTTTGCTGAAAATATTTTTTCCTTCCCAGAATCTCATGTAGACGAGGCTGTGACGTTCATATTTTGTTGCCATGGTACCAGAGAAACACCAACAAGGATCGAGGTGTGCCATCTGCCTTCTGTCTGTTCCTCTAGTTCATTTATTGAATAAGTGTTCAATCTTTATTTTCAGTGATTTGTTGCCCACTCATTCATGTACAGTAAAAGAACAATTTACATTTTTATACATGTAATAAGATATATTGCTAAAATTGCAGTATGAAAAGAACACAATATTTTTGAACATTGCGTACACATATTGTACAGAAGATTACTGAATGTATCATCTACTCCTGACTGAAATTGATATTACATTTGAGTGACTGGAAGATGTGGATTTGTATTTGGTATGAATGTGCATGTGTACTGTAAAGATTTTGGACCTTTCATCTCTGTATTACAAGATCACCTGTGTGTTGTCTTTTTTAAAATGAACATTAAAACATTTCTATCAAAATCACTTGTTTTCATTCAAGACAAAATCCCCTCGGAGTTCATGTTCCACATTACATGGTTCTCAAGTGTTTCATATTAATAATTCATTGTGCACCTGTGGCCTCTCTGTCCAACACTCCATCATCAGCAGACAGAGGGTGAAGCATCTCACACAAGGACAAAAGCTAGCTCTATTATGTCTGCAAATTCTAAGGAGAAGAAATGCTTTGTGATACTACTGTGACGAGACTGAATCAACCAAAACTAAACACAATTGTTTGCTTCCACATTGTTAAATTGAGGTTAAGGCACTGACTTGTAGGTATACGTTTTTGTGCGTGTATCTTGTGAGAATGGCCCAATCATACTATTTACTACTAATACTTCTACTATTTGCTCCAACAGAAAATAAAGTCTGCCATCTTGTGGGTAAAACTGAAACATGCACATTTAGAACATTTTAAAGGGACTATTATGTAAAATCTATTTTTCTATTTTTATTTTGAGTTTTTAATCATGTGACAGCAGTGTTCTTTAATCATTAGTTTACCCAAAGCTGTAATTGATTGATTACTGCATGTTTGAGTAATCTTGTATTGCCCTGTAGCTGATACTACAGTGGTCTGAAAATCCCTGTCTTCCCCTACCACCTATCCCCGCCACTTGTCTGTATTTACTTGTTTAATGAAAAATTAGAATTGTGAGTAAAACACACAAGGTTCAAAATTGTCATGTAGATACTTGCAACAAAAAATAGTGATTGTTACATCTGTGGCTTATTAAAACTAACTTTACAATGAAGAGGCGGGGCTTATCAGTTCTGCAGTTTTGATCAGGAGTTATTGGACCTGTTTCAATTTCTAAGACGTTTTAACAAATTTTTGGGTTTTGCAATGAACAAAATGTGAATTATTGATGTACACATGCTATAGTTTCTTCCTAAAAAATATACAAAAAATGACAGGTCCCCTTTAATGTAATTTACTGTTCCCAAACTGAGCCTGCTGATAGCTCACCAATTATATGGTAAAATTTGTCTTCGCACAAATGTCACCACAAAACCATCATCCTGAAAGTCAGTGAGGTGATCTCGTGATGAAACACAGATTTACGTGGCATTAGGCAGGCTCTACTTTGAAGTGAAAATGTGAAATGGTCGTTTTAACTTTATCCTCATCCTGGTGTCGGATTGAATTTGTATCATTTCTAATCCGAGGAGTCAAAGCGTGCGCTCTCAGTTGTTTTGAGCGCCCACGTGCTGCTCATCACTGCCTCTGCACACGAGACCTTTTCCCATTTAGAGTCATCTGCTGCAAGAACTCTATATCTGTTCATTCAGAAGGCTGGGCTAAAAAAAAGACCATGAACTAATAATTTATATAATAGTATTTTACTATATGGACTATTTATGTTTTTTTTTTTATTTACAATTGAGGTAACTGGTTAAGGCAGTTTAGATTTACTGTAGTTCAAAACACTGCAAACGAAAAACAACTTCACATTTCATTTGTATTTAGTTTAAGTTTTCCAGTTGTTTTTACACCATGCACAAAAATACACTCTTGTCTCAAGGAAGTTAAAAAAAATAAAAAAATCTTGAAACATTATTATTAAGTGTAGGCTAATTGAGGCCCCTGCATGTACCCTGAGTATAAGTGATTTAAAATTCTGGATAAAGATAGCTCTGTCCAGTGCAGAGATCTAAGCTAATTTTTCCAGCATGTTCCTTATTATTTATTTTATTTTATTATTTGAATTATTGCTACTATTTCTCATACTGACAGAAACTTAACATGTCATATACAATCATTAGGCTAATACACAAAATGGACGTGATGTTGTCATCCATGAGTTTACTGAAGCGTTCTGAATTCAAAGCCTTGTGTCATCATTGCGCTTTTACGGTTTTTGTATTTTCAGCAGATTCCCTAAAACACAAAACTCATGCTGTGATTGGCTGAGGTCCAGAGGGTCCTTTGTCTCAGCGGGCTGCCTATTCGCATCGGTTTCTATGCACAAACAAAACTTTACTGTCACGGGAACTACAGGCTCCTGTGAGCGGACAGCCCAAAATACTGAAAGGATTGTTTTTTGGTTTGAAAGAAAACTAGAAAGGTAAGTTATTACATTAACAATTCATGCATACTGGCATACTGATTCATTATTGCGTCTTCGGTACGATGAATCTTAAAACTTCATTTTCTTAGAATTCAACAATGAAACTCTGTCAGTTTTTAGCAAAACCAGCTGAGTGCATTCTGTTTAATAAAGAAGACTTGTCTGATTTCACAAATGACAGAATTAGGTTAAGTGTGTGTTTTGTTACTAGTAGTCACACAAACTGTTTAAACTGACTTGACACATTCCACACAATCTGTACTGAAAGGTGCTCTGTGGAACTTTGTGGAGGAGAAAAGTCAAATATACAATTTAGTAGAAATAGGAAGTATTCTGTAAAAGTTTATAGTCATTCTAACGGTATTTTCTCATCACTAGTTAAGTCAAAGTTGCTCAGAATTCACTGCTTGTTGCAGTTCATTTTACACCGAAGAGGCGGAGCTTATGATCTAGATAAAATTGTTGCTATTTCTTAGTCGTTTTAGCTCAATTCTGAGTTTTTCATCGAACAAAATATAATTACGAGCTATTTATGATGTAGTTTTATAATAATACGAGGAAAAAACACAATAGATTTCCTTTAAAACTATACTTTGGAACATTCTGAATGCAGATAATATGTTTTATGCGAAAAAAAAATAGACAAACAAATTGGATTATACAATATGCCAGGACTCAACGAGGAAATTGATTGTTCTCCTTTTTTGTGATTGGCTCCTCTTCTGACTCTTATTGATGGATGATATGTAACTAGGCAAAGTTGATAATCATGTGTTGTTTTTTTCATTTCCATTCCAAAACTGTGCCTTGTCAGAGATTCTCTACTTTACCTAAAGTCGTCAGCATCATATAGAACAGGCTTTTTTATATTCATGTGCAAAATAATCTGGGGCCCAATATCATATTAAATGTATTGTACTTTACTGATTTTGTGGCCCTCAAGGAGTTGCTTGCGGCCCAACTTTTGGCCCCGGTCCTATGGTAAGAATCACTGACATTTTCAACTTTGCCTGTATATATATAACGTATATGTTTGGCTTGTGAGTTGTTCTCCCTTTGGTGCATCTTATATTTGGTGTGTTTTATTGACGTGTATCTTTCACCGGTGATTTTTGTATCTATGAAAATGTGTTTCTGTAATATGTTTGTAAATGTATCATAGTCATGTGATCATGTCCAACTTGTGCTATTTAAAAGGCTGTCACACACCTGTGCTACACTGCCCGATAAAGACCCCACTGAGTCGAAATGCGTTGGCGTATTAAAAAAACAGCAACGAACCAGATGTGCCTCAGACTTGATTCTATTGTCATAATTTCTGCCTGCATTTTCAATGAGCACGTGGTATGTTAGTGCACTTATTTGTCAGATCCAGCTTGGATTCTCTTATTTTATTGTGTTTTATGCTATAATGTCAAAAAACAGCCAAAGGAACATCTCTTTCATGGATTTGTGTTATTTATTTACTTCAGAAAAACTAGGTATAAAGCATTGTGGTCCCTAAAATCCAGAGAGGGCGTTTTTGACCCAAGCTTTGGTCTGTTCTGATGATTTGATACTTTGGCTTTAAAGGGCACTGTGTAAGATTGAGAGGAATTTTAATTATATTATGTACAAAGAATACTTAATAGAGCACTGCTTGTGATTTCTTATTTGAAATGTTTATTCGGAATGTGAATATTACGCTAGATGTCAGCATGTTTGCACTATGCTGGTGTTCAAAATAACTTGGTACACTATCTATCTATCTATATACAGGCTGTGCCAAAGCCTAGAACATCATGATCTGTTGACTTGGTGTTTTGGTATGTTTGTGTTGTACAGCCTTTTTATTATGTCATTGTTCCAGAATCCTGTTTAGTCTTAGTTTTTCTTACACAGTGCCCCTTTAAGTATCTGCTATATGTAACGACTGAATTAGCTTTTTTTTATTTTATCAAAACATAAGAACTTTGGTCCTTTTGTGTTCTGTAACGGCTATTCAGAGTGGAAGTCACATCGCAAATTCTTAGTCTGACCAACGAGCAGGTAAATAATTGGCACGATGCCTAGTTCACTTCAGCATATCTTTGAGGAGAGCGTTAGGAAACTAGGCTGGAAAGTTGCAAATGACTCGACTCACACTTTCCACAGTCAGTTTGAGATGATGCCATCAGGAAGAAGATATAGAGTTCCAAATTGCAATTAAACAGATTTAAGAATTCTTTTGTACCATTGGCCATTAACTTGATTAATTTGAGTATGCAGTCAAAAATAAGATGAATTGAATGCATTTAGAGTTAATTGCACTTAGGGAATTGTGCAATAAAATACTGCACAACACAGGCCTAGGGAATGTGCAAACAAAAACTGCACATCGTAGGCTTAGGGAATGTGCAATAAAAACTGCACATCGTAGGCTTAGGGAATGTGCAATAAAACTGCACATCGTAGGCTTAGGGAATGTGCAATAAAAATGCACATCATAGGCTTAGGGAATGTGCAACAAAAACTGACATCATAGGCTTAGGGAATGTGCAATAAAAACTGCGCATCATAGGCCTAGGGAATGTGCAATAAAAATGCACATCATAGGCTTAGGGAATGTGCAATAAAAATGCACATCATAGGCTTAGAGAATGTGCAAATAAGGTAGAACCTAATCTAAATGCCTAAGGAGACTGCAGTCACTTGTGTCTTTTTATTCTTTGGTCTTTTTTATGTTCACTTGTGGTGGTGTCTGTGTAAACTATGTGTTAAAGCATGTGTTCCCCTGTCCCCAAGACAAATTTCTCCTACGGGAGACAATAAAGGCTTATCTTATCTTATCTTATCTTAACAACTGAATCTGAATAAAGAGTCAAACATTTTGAGATGTTCTGGATCAGCACCAGCCTCTAAATGAGTCTCATTATAATTAAACAATCAAGTCAGCCAAACAGATGTCATGAAGTTGATACCTGATCCAACTAAATTCCCTGGATCGGTCTCAAATACTCCCCAGGCTTTGTGTCACATTTTGAAAACCTCATAACTCAGAGTTTGAGATAAATAAATGAGTTTCCTTGTGATGCATTGTCTGTTGTATGTTCTTGTTTGTATGTTCCATCTCACCCTGCCGTATTTCCTAGACTGTAAGTACCTGTACGCGGTGAGTTTCCACTTTGGCGTGCTCACAGCGGACCAGCTCTGGGATGAGGGACAGGTGGGAGATCTGCACCGCGGCCCAGCCAAACTGAAACACCACGATGAAGGGCACGAAGTACACCACGCTGACCCACTGTGGAGTCTGAGCCGAGCAGCCCAGGCACTGGTTATAGATGAAGGAGAAGGACAGCGCCACACTCAGGCTGCCTGCACAAACACACACACAGGTTAAAGGCAAGGTGAAATAAACAAACTTACCTCACTGCCGACATACTATTACAAGAATGTAGCTACAATGAATGAGATTTGATAGTAAAAGACTTTGATGATAGTTTATGCACTTCAAATAGCACACAAAAAATCACAAAAAAAAAAAAAAAGAAAATTGAAGCCCAATCTTTTTGTGAGGCTGAGAAGGAAAACCCTACTTAATCGGGATAAGTTAAGCTAAATACAACTCCAGATAAGTTTTTGACGAGGAAAATAGTTAGAGTGTGGTTAAAAACTCCACAAAGCAATGTATGCATAACATTAGCTTAAGATGTTTGAAATCATCGATAAGGATAAATCAGAAATATTGAAATATATATATTCCACTCTAACTGTAATGTTCAAACACCAATGTAGTAAACTAGAAAAGTGTGTTTGCTCCAGGATTTTAGAGGCAGAACCAACATGTCACAAGTTTTCACAGTGAACTGATTTCACCTTAATTCTGCTTAATAAGGAAAACATCTTTAGCAAATATTCAAGTGATCTTGTCTTCGGGTAATGTCGGCTCATGTACTTTCAACTAGAAGAGATGGAATAATCTGCTTTATAACAAGCTTTAATGGAAGCATACATTAGATGTTTTGATTTTTAAAAAGCTCCAAGGTGTTTATTGCGCTTATACCGCGGATACAAATTGAAATTGCTCAATGTCTAAGATAAAAGTTATTTCTGTGTTTTAAACAATGCTAGTTTCCTCTCAGTCCCCTCTGAGTTGTGTCTATGAAATACTATTCTTTCCCCTCTGAGCCTCAGAAAACACTGTTCTGAATGCTTCATATTTGTGATGTCATAAGTACATCTCTGAGATCTTTGCTCTGTTTTTAAGTCCGTAAATCATCCAGACTCTTTTTGAGCCTTTCTGCAGCATTAGCATAACAGGCCAGATCAATTATTTCTCTTCTGTTATTTCCTTTACAACCAACAGAAGGTAATAAAGTAAAGAACACTGACAATAACACATCTTATTTGTGTCTTAAAATGACGACTTTGCTGCTGGAGACTAGTCTAATGTCCGAATAAAGACCTAGTTCTTTAGTTGAGTCAGGTGTGAGAGTAAGTGTCATCTGACCATCAGCTGCTCCACTTTAACAAGAACAAATGTAAGTCATAAAGTGTTTGTCTATAAAAAAGTGTCAAAGTCTATAGCCCTGTTTCCATAGGCTCAGGTCGGGTCAGTTAGGGTTAGGGCCACGCTCGCTGGGTCTGTAATGAACCGCTTTTGGTCCTGCTTTCACCCTGGACCCTGGAGCAGACCTCACTGCGGTACCCCCTTTAGGCTCGATGATTGGACAAGAGAAAACACGGGCTCAGGAAGAAAACAGACAAAAAAGAGCAGACAGAAACATGAAATAATGTTCCTCACTAAACACTGGCTTGAACCGCCGCATTTCCACTGATGAAAACTTTATTTGTGACTGATAGACTTAAAAAAAAAGGAAAGCTAGCGCATTAGCATCAGCTGTTTCTGTTTGTCAAGGCAAAACACTGTAAAAAATAAATTCTGAGCGTAATGCGTCCAACATAATTCAACCTCAAAGCATTGAATAAAACATGTTTAAAATGCAGCAGTAGAACAAAGTCGCAGTAGAAGAAATTTTTAAAAAGGTGACGATAAACCGGAAGTAGTTTCTTGTTTCCACTAGAGACGTCGGGATTATTAGATTAATCGATAATTGTGATTATTAAAGCTGCAATATAATCGCAAGAACAAGAGAAGAATAATCGTGAAATCTTCAGAAGCAAAGTCAAAAGTCTTTTTAGTTTATTCTACAAAAACATGAGCAAAACAATAAGGCGACGATGTGTTATCTACCAGATAAATACATAGTTTTTACTATTTACTTTTACTACAGTGACAAGAAAATCTGTGATTTTGCCTTGTTATAGATATTTATTTCCAAATATTGACCATTATTTGTTTGCAACAGCAGGAGGTGCAGAGATCAGTATTGGTTCAACCCAACCTTAGTAAATTTTAATGTTTTAACTGATAGAAATATTATTGTTTTAGAAGCAAATTTAAGTATTTAATTATCTAGATTAAAGCAAAAGCATCTTCATGTTTCTGTCACAGTTTGATTTCATAAAATTGGTCAAAATCTGGAGAAAAAGTGAAATGAGAATGCAATAAAATAAAAAATGTCTGGTCTTTGGTCGTAACAATCGTAATCGTGAATAATTGTGAAATGGTGATATTTTGTCTCACAATAATCGTAATATTTAAATTTGTTATGGTGACATCCCTAGTTTCCACTAGCCTGACCCTCATAGAATTATTACACGTGTTTTGTGAATCACTCAGGTTGACGCCAGGAAGAAAAAGTAGAATTCAGGTACTTTTGTTGTGTGTTATGTGTAAGTGACGTAACAAACCCTCAGGAGCCTGGACCTGCAGTAGAAACACTCATCATCACTAACGTAAGCCACCCAAACCGCTCCAAAGTGAACCAGGCTAATGGAAACGTGGCTTTGGTGGAGAGTGTGATGCTGAAACTCACCCACGAGGTGCCAGCTCTTCCTCTTGCCGTAGTTTCCACATCCTGGCGTCCGGTCTGACTCGTAGCCAATCAGAGGAGTGCAAACCCCGTCAGCGATCTGTCCCACCAGCAGCAGCACTCCTGCACACACACGCACACACACACACAGCAGAAACATGTCACACCCAAGTATTACCATGGTAGTTTTCAGGTGGTGGGTGACAGGAGCCTGTACTATTAACTTTGGGCCTTAGGCAGGAGAACACTCTAGACCTTTTGTTTTGATCCAAGGGTCAAATCAAACCTAGAGCAGTGGTGGAGGGCCGGACTAAAGCACACTGATATAACTAATTCTCACTGTTATAAAAAATGTAAATAAAAAATACAAAAATAAACCATTAACATTTTGAGAACAAAGCAATTATTCTACATGAAAATGTTTTATTTTATTGAGCATTTGAAGATTTTTCAAGATTACACTTAAAATTTTACCAGATTAAAATTATTATTTTATGAAAAAAAAAATCCCCAGAAAATTTTATCTTGAAAAAAAGTTTTTTATGGCTTCAACTTTTTTCTCGCAAAAATGCTACTTTTTAATCTTAATTATGAGTTTATTCTGGTTAAATTCTTGCTTTTTTCTCCTATATTTACACAATTAAAACTTTATTCTCATAAAAGTATCATTTTGAAAATGTTTATTCTTTTTTTTCTTATAGTATGGCATTCATTGCTGTTTCTCAAAAGCGAGCCAGGGGCCGGGTTAAAACAGGTGGAGGGCCACATCTAGCCCCCAGGCCACAGTTTGCCCAGGTCTGCCCTAGACAGTGGTCCAGTCATCACAAGGTTAACACAGAGACAGACAATCAGTCACTCTGTGGGGGGTGAGCTTCATTTAAGATGAAATAAACATGACTAACATGAGAGTTTTCTGAGAATAACATGGACATGGCTGAGTTTTAGTCATCTTCACAGTCCTGAAGGATCTGTGTGTAAAAACAAAAACACTGACGTAGAGATAATGAGCTCAATAAGAAGTGAGAGTATTAGGACCAAAGTCTGGGTCTGAAAAACTATCTATGTACTTATGGAGCACCAGGGTCAAGGTTAGGAAGACTTCTAAACAGGTCAGAGGTCGTCAAAACAAAACACTTGGAGAAGAATGGTCATGTGACGTCAGCTTTCTGTGTGTAAGAGGTCCACAAAAAACAAAAGTCATTCATAAAAACACAAAATGAGCTTTTATTCAATCCTTCATTTTTATTGTCCTGATACTAAAATGTCACATTAATGATTTTAAATGAAGTCTTTATATTACTATAGTGGTGCATATCCAAAAGGAAAAGTTTGTTGAAAATACAGAAAATGCTTAAAACATTTTAAGAACTCAAAACTCCAACTGTTTACTCTAGCTTTAGTCCCAGTCACACTGACTGGAAATGACTAAGCATGTTTAGTGAAATTCCTGAGATGTGCCTTGTAATAATAAAGATTTAGGTTTCATTTTGAAGAAAACATTTGTTATGTTAAGAGACATGAGCAGCTCTTGAAGCAGACCTCAGGCCTTCACGTTCACTACACACAACTGAAGGTGAGTCCTGGGGCAGATCCTAGTCTGACCTGGGCCTTTTCAGTCCTGCTGCAGATCCTGGTTTAAGTTTGTTAAGACATGGACCAACCTGGAACTAACCTTGGACCAGAACAGGATCAAATCCATGTCTCCATCAGGACTAAAGTGAGCTCAAACCTGGGCCAGTATGAGTCTCATTTATTTATTCAATCATTCTACAGAATTTAGACAGATGTAGTTTCCTGTTCACGTGGTACCTGGGCAGTTTATCACATTTTAGATAATATTCTATTCTGTTGCCTGGAAAATATGAAAAAATAAATAAATAGAAATAATAATATTGAGTATATAATTTATAGTTAAAATGCTACAAAAAGAGCTGTTTAAAAATACAACTCAAGTCAATCAAATAGGGTTAGAAAGATCATATTTAAGTCAATTAATCACTTATTGGTGTCTCAGTAACATATTTTGTATTAGTTAGAAAGCACGTGGCTTCACACTTTTCACCTGAATCTCATTTAAAGTTGGGGGAGCTAACTTTTTTAGTTATACATTTGTAACCTTTGTGTTTTCCATTAAAAAGTATCTGATAAATGCAGCACTTTGTGAAAAAATGAGATCACTGAGTACTGTCTGAAGTGAATAATAAAGAAGTTTAGTTCTAATCTAAACGCTGCGCTCTGATTGGCTGAGCTTGGGTGGTCCACTCCAGTTTCACTTTGTTGTTTGTGAGCCGTTTTTGAACTAAAATTGGAACCAAAAATGAATACATGTTGTTTTTAGGAGAGGGGTTTGTCGACTTTAAAGTGTGTTTGCGATGTAAAAATCCGCTACCCCAGCTTTAACGGCAACATTTTATTGGTAGAAATTTACAAACTTTCTAAATTTAGCTCGCAAACTTCTGAGATTGTGATTTTGTGAGTGCTAGTTTGGAAAATGTAGGTGTGATAGTAGTGGAAAGATGGATCTGTAGACTATTTGATGACAAAGCACAAGCTCACATTACATCTTCCTACAGCAGATTCTTGTAAAATGCTTTTATACTGTAACTGTCACGCATATATCAGGACAATAGAGCAATAAAACAGTGTGTAAGAAGAAGAACGTGTTCCCTCAGGCGGTGTGGAGATCACTTAGTTCTGCTCCTGAACACTCGTCTAAAAACCGTGAAGACAAACAACCATTCTTCACTTTCTCCCACATCCACTGGCTCTGACGGAGTACAAGCGTTCTTTATTACAAATCATTATTTTGTGACCTATGTCTAAGTCATTTTTCACCTTACTGTATATATTTTGTTCTAGTTTTTTTTTTTGTTTTTTTTTTTTAACGAGTCTACTTTTTTAATTGATTCTCTATTTTGTTTTTGTGTAGGTTTTTATTATCGTGCATGTGAAGCACTTTGGGCATCTCCTGTTGTTGTAAATGTGCTTGACATTGACTTTTTTTCTACTCTTAGTCAATCAAATGTTCTAATATAAACAATAATCATTATAATAGTTCTGTAATTCTTTAGTCGTTTAGTCTGTTAATCGGTCGATGCATTGTTGGTCGACTAAATCCAGGAGCCTCAGATTGAACAGAAATAAGTGTTTTTGATGTTCTCACATCAAACTTCAACAATAAACTGACATCTTCAGCACAAAATACAAATACTTCCTTTATTAAACATTTTGGTTTTGAACTAGTTTTGATTAGACTCAGAATTATTCTAAAACTCATCAGAAAATGTCACATTTTGTCCTGTTAATGTGATTTTTTAAAGTATGGATGCTTGTACCAGTTTTAGTGGTAATGAGAGTCTATTTTTTTTTTATATATTTTTGATAAACCTAAAATCTACATCTCCACGATGTTATCAAGCAACTTCAGGTCAAACTTGCCAAAAATTAAACATGAACCATGCCTTAAACATTTGTCCTTCAGCTTCTGAGAGGATTTGTCCGACTAGTGTCATTCAGGTTCTGTTTGCAGACAAAAGATCACTATATACAGCATAATAACAATGTCATTCTGGTGTTCCTGTGTGCAGCTTTTTCTCACTTCAATCAAAGCTTCAGCTTAACTAAGAATCTAATCACGTGTGTGTGTTCCATCCTGTGGTTTCAGAAACAGCTGAAGAAGAGACAGTTTCAGTCAGGTGTTATAGGAAATAAGCCGGATACGTATGTGGTTGTAATAAAACTGTTTTTTTTTAAGTTTATAATATATGGTGAATCAGAATATCGAGTTTATTGTTCAGAGGGTAAAAAACGAATCAAAAGGAGATTAAAGTACCAACTAAAATGTAAAACAGAATGAGATTATTCTGTTCTTTTGGGAGTAATTTACTGACACATTTCACATTTGTGTGGCAGTTAAACCTCCAATAACAAGCTTAAAGACAAGTTTTTGGATTCTGGAATTGTCTAAAAATCGAGTGACACCCAAAAATATGAAGAAATTCATTTTTGTTTTATTGCCCAGTTCTAATTATACTTCTGGATTATTATATTTTAAAAATCCTGGACACAATATTTTATATCGTAAAACATTGGGTGAATTCACTTAACATCTGAAACATTATTATTTTAGGGCTAAATACAGTTGCGTCTCTTTCTGACTTTGATTTTTATTTTATTTTGGCAAATGTGGCTCTGTTGCTGTTAAGGTAAGGTAAGATATACTTTATTGTCCCTGTAGGGAAATTTGTCCTTTGCATTTGACCCATCCCTCAATGCCTCTGGGGCATCTCCTCAGGAGCAGTGATCACTGCAGTGCAGCGCTTGACCCATCTCCAGATGTTGTTGCTAGGCTTGGTCAGGACTACCGTAGCTGGAGAATGTTACCCTAACATGCATGTTATGGTTAATGGTGGGAAGGTTGCACACCCTGGCTATGGCAGGGCGATCTGGAAAAACATAACACAATTCTATTCGAATCGATTTTGACAAATGAAAAATGCTATTCATGAACATAAACTAAATAAAAATGATTAATATGTCCCATTAACTAGATTTGTTTGAAACTACATGTCAGTATTCTCTTTCAAAGTTTGACTTTTGCTCAAGCCACACATTTTATTGACAAAAGATTGGTTTCTGATCTTTCGATTTAAAACCACCACCAAATAACTGATGACTTGATTCAATTCAATCTCTCGATTTTTTGGATTAATGGTCCAGCCAGACCTGCCTTATTGAATGTTGTGATGTTACGTGAACACAGCCTATTAAGGTTAGGTTAGAAGTTAGGATCAGGGGAGTAAAAAGAAGGGGCAGAGGGGTCTTTTGTCCTGGGCCAAAGGGTCTTAGTTAGGGGCCCACAATTTTCATATTGATTTATATTGTGGGGGGCCCATATGAGCCACCCTTTCCCTGGGCCTCCAAATTTCTATCGATGGGCCTGGTTAGGGTATTAATTAACTAGTTCCAAAGCCTGCTTAAAGATGCACTGTGTGGCTTTCATGAGGGAAAAGTTAACTACAAAATTACAAAAGAACTAAAGTTAAAATCATGCTTTGTAACATTATTATTCGTGACAACTGAATGTTACTTTAGAATGTGAAAAATGTAAGTAAAGGAACACATTTTCAAAAGACCAAATAGCCTAAAGACAACTAAATGACATTTTAGGGCATTAAGGTATTTTAAATGTATGCTTTAGATGTAGATTGTTATTAAGTTCTTACCTGCGTAGGTGTTCTGGAAGCCGAGCACGTCGTGGTAAAACACCAGCAGGTAGGTGAACCACATCGAGGCGCACAGATCGTTGAGAAAGTGTCCCACAGCATAGCTCAGCCTGCGGCATAAAGGCAACGACCTGTCCGCGTCTGACATGTTCCCGGAGCGCCCGAAAACAACAAGTTAAAACCGGTACTTTTAACAACACGCCACGTCTCCTCCAGTGCTCCGTATTTGAGTTTTTTTTATTACGGCATTTCCCTGAGCGGATAAAAATGCGATGTTTGTGGTT
The DNA here is from genome assembly GCA_038363315.1 of Mugilogobius chulae. NCBI lineage: Eukaryota > Metazoa > Chordata > Actinopteri > Gobiiformes > Gobiidae > Mugilogobius > Mugilogobius chulae. Next base: position 24,874 of record JBBPFD010000716.1, on the reverse strand, counting down.
TCTTCCAAGGATGTGCTACGTTACATATCCCATGTGTCACTTCTTTCCTGTTCAAGTCAGGTGATCAGTCTGTAATAAAAGCAGAGGAACGAGGTGTGAAGAAGAGAGCTGGCAAAAACAGCAACTTTTGAGCGCTAACGTGTCACCTTGCAAATAAAAAGCTTCAATATTCACAAAAACGTACGTAATCATCGCGAAGCTCATTTAAGTTAAAAATACACGCGACAAAATCCATTTTAACCGGCGAAATCCGTGAAATTGATGGCTTTTTTTTAAGCTAGCTACACATCAGGCGAGGCGAGCGAGACGGATCGGGCAGAGGAGGTAAACAGACCGGTGTTGATGATGTCAGCAGAAAATGAGCCAATGAGAGCGCGGAAGAAAAGCGAACAGCCAATCACAGCGCGGCCATGCCACGACTTTATCACGTGACGGACAATTAGCGACAGATGTGGCAAGAAAAGAAAATGTAGTTTCGAATTCGATAAAAACAAGCATTAAAAGGGGCTAGTTTCATAATTATGTTGCGAAATCAAAATAGCTTGAATAATATATTGTCCGTTTTAAATATGATAACGCAATTTAATGACGTAACGTATTTATTATTATTTTATTAACGTATTTCAAATAACATATTTAATTATTAACGTATTTTAGTGAAAACTAGAAACGTATTTAAGCCACAAAGTTCCTTCTGAAGCTGCGTAACTGTTATACTGATATTCTAAAATAACTTAAGTAGCATAATTTGCATTTGCTTTATTCATTTATTTATTTCGTTTTTTGTTACTCTTGATGAAATAAAAATATAATTTATTTAATAACTAATATGAATAATAATAAAATTTAAAACAATTAAGTAATTTATAAGTGGCAATAAATATTATGCATTGATACTAAAAACTATTGCTTAGTGATTAATTCCTTTAATCTACAGTGTGATGACCCATTATCATATGACAGTTTCTACTTATTCAACGCAGATAGCCACTGTTCTATGAAAGAGGAGGGGACCTTTACCAAAACCCACACTTAAGCATCTTTGCGTGTCATGTGATCCTGACATCAGCACATTTCAGTCAATGATAACGACCTGAAAGCAGGGACAGCAGCTACCACAACTTTCAGATAAAACGTGTTGTCAACTCTTACTCAAGTTTATATTCAGTCAAGTTCCTTATTCATTTAGAAAACACTCTAAACTAAAAATAGTCTTGAGCAATCACACGTGGATTGCAGGTGACAGCTGGCCGCAAACTTCCCCAAAGTCAAAATAGTTTCAGTCACTACAACAGCTTTGATTCTGTTGAACGGTGCATCTGTTTAATCCAATTAATCTAATGCTTTTAGGTTTCTGAAACTGCCCAGGTTAATATAAAACAACAAAACCTGCACTATGGTTTCAAGCAGGGTTTAAATAAGTTCTACCTGATTTTCATTAGGAAACAGAATTTAGGTTTTAAATTGGTTTATTCCTAATTTTTTCCACAATATTTTATACTTTTTAGTGGAAAACAAAAATTTTACTTATGCACAACAAAAAAAGTTAGGTGCCCCTACTTTAATCACAACTAGCTTTGGGTGAAACGAAGTTACAAATAGTTGTGTCAGATTTTTGATTTGTTAATTCATAAAGTTTTTTTTTTTTTTCTCAACAAGAAGTAGGCTGTAACAGCAGCACTTAGTGGCAAAATCAGATTGTTTTGTTTTGTCTAAATCAAAAAATAAAGTATTAACTTCTCATAGAGCAGCACTTTGATTGGCTGTGCTTGGGTAGTCCACTTCAGTTTCACTTTACCCTCTGTAAAAAGATGTTCTTAAGCTGTCATTGTGACCAGAAATGAATAAGTATAGATCCTAATCATGTGCTGATGGATTAGTGTGAGAGAAAGAGATTTAAAAACAGTCTTCTTGTTTTTCTGCTTGAAAACCAGGCACCACAGTTTTAACTACATTAACATTTAGTTAACACTGATTGAACCTCTTTAAACAACTGTCTCATTGATCAATGGGCAGTTGATCAATCCACTGTAATGCAACCTAGTTCTTTATCTTGGAGCACTAGACAGTAGTGTAGTAGTCAAAACAGCACTAATGGAGACAGACACACGTCTACAGAGACCAAGGCCACTGGGGATCAGACAGAGACAAGACCAAGACTTTGGAATGTCGAGACCAAATCAAGACCAAATTAAAATCATCTTTGTCATTTTCTACATTTAACAGTGCCAACGTGATCTTATTGTGCAGTGCTCAATACAAACTGTGCCTGGTCTCAATGTTAAACCCCAAGAGCAAGGCAAGACCGACTCCAAAAGTGACATTTGAGCCGTACAAACTCTGCAGTCTCCTCATCTATGTCACTAGATTCACAAGTGTGAACTGAAGATGACAGAAGTTGGTCATCACTTCTAGTTTGCCTGTGGTGGTGTAGCACTGTTCAACACTGCATAAAACAAACGTCTACAGTTACCTGACTTGACTTTTTATTACTTAAAAACTATGTAACCTTTTGAAATGCAAGTGAGGCAGGAGAACTGTGCCTGAAACTGCTTCATTGTCTCTGTCATGATGGTCAAAATCCTTCTATTCTCTTGTTCTTGAACTGAGTGATGTAAAAAGTGGTTTCATTTTAAACTTGAACTGTGTATTGTGTGAATTCATTTTAAATCTATCCCTCCACATATAAACTAAACCTTACACATGTGATTATTAACCATGTGCTGACATATCTATGAGGAGGAAGTAGTTGCACTGAGTTAAATATCTACTTCCTGTTTTGCGATGTAAAAATCACAGTCACAGTTACCTAATGCATTCTGAGCGTCCACATTAATCACCCGATGTGTTTCAACAGTTTCATAAGTGTAAATGATTCTGCTGTGTCAGTATGCTAACAGCTAACAGCAGTGTCATTTCCCAACTCGAGTCAGTGCACAGTTTGAGTCAGGTTATGACAGCAAAACATGGCTTCTGACTATATGAGGACAGACAAAATCGATAATGCTATATTTATTATTGACTTTTAAAATCTGCATTATAAAGGGATTACTTTTTATCAACAAATGCGCGTGACAGCCGAATATAGCAGCAACACTAGCCAGCGCTGTTGTCCTCTAACTCAGTGGTTCCAACCTTTTTCGGCTTGAGTACCCCTAAATCATGATCTCACACACGAAGTACCCCTATGTCATCATGTGTTTATAGGGGTATTTATCTTTGCTCATATAATTTCATTTATAACCATTGAATTTTATTGTTTGAATATATTCCATCTCAAACAACTGCTCTCAACATGCAAAATGTGTTCAAACAACATTTTTCATATTACAATATTTGTAATTCTACCTTTCTTTAAATCTCCAATCATCTCAAGTACCCCCTGGCAAGTTCTCGCGTACCCCCTGGGTCCACGTACCCCTGGTTGGGAAACACTGCTCTAACTCCAAGAGTTATGAGTGTGTGAAACAAAAGTTCTGCTGCTAAATCAACATTGGGAATGAAAATTGTCGTTCCAATCCATACACGTTACATTCAAGTGAGTGAAAAATACAGAGAAAAACTATCTCAGGAGCCAGACATCATATCTGTTCAGACCCGATCCAAACAGCTGCTCTCGTCTTGTTTGGTTGTTTTTATCAAAGAAGTTTCCCCGGCCAACTAGACGGACTCTTTCTGCAGAAACTCACGTCGACTAATAATCCCTCTATACAACACTAAGTTAAATATGAGCTCAATTTGCATAAACAATATAATAAACTTGATCAAACAGCCTAGAGGTCTCCTTTATAAAGCTCGCGTGTACAAACTTTACATATGTTATTTTCCACATTAGTTTGTGATTAGATAAGATAACTGATGTAGAAATGTGCAATCAAACTAAAAAATGTGCAACTTTGCTTCTGATGGATGCTCATTTTATGCAATTATATAATTTTAACATCACAAACTAACGTAGAAAATGACCAATGTAACTTTTGTTGTCTGTTTTGCGTAGTTTGAGATTCATTGACTTTATCAAAAATGAACGTTCACATTACACACTTTTTTTTTACTGACAGTATTTCTCCTACTGACGAGAACATTATTAGAGGTTTCTGGCAGCTTAATTTTAAAAATATAGTCATGCTAACAACTAGCATGATTGACCTAAATTCAGCAAATGACTCATTTGGGGAATGACAAGCAGTAGCCTATTGCAGACCCTCGACCGGTTTTAATCAGGCCCCTGGTACGCTTTTTGAGAAACAGAAATGTATGACAAAGTAAAAGAAAGACGTTAAAATGAGAGTAAACTTGTAACATTTCGATGTCATTATGAGAAGCCGAAGTTTTAAATCTTTGTAATTGTGCAAAAAAAAAGTAATACAAATACAAGAAAAAAAAAAAAAATAAATAAATGTAGAATTTAAGCTTAAACTTTTATAAGACTAAAATTATAATTGTATCACGGTGTTAACGTACAAACACGTGGTCATTGTTAGAAAGTTCAAACTGATAAAGTTTGACATTTATTGTGATTTTTATGAAATGTCTGACTATGGTGAAAACAGACCGTGAAAACTTATTCTCCAACAGGCACTGAAGACAGTTTCCAAAGCTTTGACTCTTTGCTTTTTTCTCCTAAAATGGCAATTTTAAAGGTTGTATGAAGGATTTTCAAAAATTGTCAGTCTTGGTCAAAAACAGCTGCATAGATTTGTAACAGTCTTGTACTTATGCAAACAAAAAAAAATTATAAAAATATATAAACTGTGGACATGATGAGGTACCTTGTTATCTATTGGCCTGTGAACCTGTCAAGCAAACCTTCAGTGTTCCTAAGTAACTCATTGGCCCAGTTGCAGTGAAGGACGTGGCCCTGGGAGGAGAAACATGTGCAAACAATTGTATTTAAAAAATCCTCCATACAACCTTTAATCTTGTAAAAATTCAAGTTTAATCTTGAAAAACTGAAACTTTTTATGGCTTAGACTTTATTATATATATTATATTTTTTTCTTCTTGTAGTTTCGACTTTAATAACTTAATGATAATTTCTGTTTTGCAACAATGAGAATTTTTAAACCATGTTCTGCAGTTCGGCTCTTCACCGCTTGTCTGCGCCCTTGGGTAAAATAATTGCCCACCCCTGGCCTATTGCTAACAACATACACAGGCAAACTTCCTAGATATAGTGAGCAAATTCTTCCATTCTAATCTCTTGTTATAGTCTATAATCTCTCAAGTGAAGGACAGAAATCAAAACCACTTCAGATTGTGTCTGAAGCGTGGTTTTCCCAGTGCTTTCCCGCTCTCAGGCTCAAACTCGCTTAACTTCCGAGACCGGGAATTCCCAGGTGGTTTGGCTGAAGAGTGAGAAATACTGCACAGTCAGGTCTAACAGGTCTGTAACAACAAAGCCTAGAATATGTTCATGATTTTTTTATTCTGTTTGGTTGTTTAAATGGAGATATCAACGTTCAATCCTCCAACCCAGAGAGAAAAAAACAAAGAAAAAAAAAGAAAAGAAAATTAAAAATACACGTTATTTAAAAAATTACATTTGGAGGAAACACACTAAGAAGCTACAAAACACAAACATTGGAACAACTGAAAGGACAGAGCGAAAAACGCAGCTTCCAGATGCTTTAGTGACAAATTAAAACAGAGAAAGCATAGTCTTTTACATAAACATCTTTAACATTTCATTCGGTGTGGTGTATGTGTGTGTGAGAGAGAGAGAGAGGTTTTCTTCTGAGAATAAATTCCAGTTCTGCGTTGGCCCCAGAGTCTACATTTTCAACTCGAGGTGAAGTCTTTGCAAAGTTCTGGTCCAAATCCGTGCGTGAGTGTCCTACTTTTTCAGAATAAACTCCTCTGAACCAGTCAGTAAGGAAAAAATCATCTGAAAATAAAAAACAAAAACGACAGTCTACAGAGAAGTGTTCATTCACGTTCAGCTGTTGGTGGTGAGCTGTGCGTCCACCCCGCTGTCGATCCAGTTTTCCGTCGGAGCTCCTCAGTGTGGGGGTGTGTGTCCAGAGCGGGACAGGCAGGTTTGTGGAGCCCCCGGGCCCCTCGGCGTGAGGGGGACAGAGGGACAGAGACAGGGACACACAGCACAGCTTCATTTGTGTCTCTGGAGAGCTTTCCTCTTCCTCCTCTTGAAGAAGCAGCAGCACCTGGAACACAAGCACATGTTTGAAGCATGGACATTTCACTAGAAATTCAGATTACAGTACATTCTGCGTTATTAGCTGCTGCTTTGGTCTTAAGCTTTCAGACCCTGTGGCATTTATAACAACGCAGTTAATTGAGGTATTTTTTAAGGGACACTGGAAAAGGCAATGCAGCTAATTTAGTTATTAGTGGACAACTTCAACTTTGCAGAGCTCTTTCTCACAACTCTTACAAAGAACAGACAAATGGAAACCTTCCATCTGTTTAGCGACTCTTTATCACGTAATAACAGCCGCGAGTAGTGTCTTGGAGGAGGTTCATATGTAATATGTCTCACAGAGATTTTCTGAAAAAGTCCCGTGCAGACAATCTAGTAGGGAAGGGTACCAAGACCCAGTTTCATAAGCCACGTTTCCATTGGCCTGGGTCCCCCAGACCGGTTCACTTGGAGCGGTTTGGGACGCTTATGTTAATAAGGGTGAGCGTTTCCACTGCAGGACCAGGCTCCTGAGGGTCTGCTACGTGAGCAGCTGAATTATACTTTTCTTCCCATCCTCAACCTGAGCGATTCACAAAAACACGTGTAATAATTTGACGCCTGTGGCGCTGTGACATGAAGGTCACGCTGGTGTAAACAAGAAACTACTTCCGGTTTATCGTCACTTTTTTATAATTTATTAAACTTTTTTTACAAAGTCTCTGTGACTCTGTGATGCTTATTAAACGCGTTTTGTTTAATGTAGACTTGAGAAAACTGAGGCACTCAAAAAATTAAAAAGATAAAAGCCTTTATTACAACATGGCAAAAAAGGATAAAATAACGCCAACGCGTTTCGGCCCTTCGTCCTTCATCAGGGCAAACTCGCGTTTTGTTTAATGCTTTGAGGCTGGATTATGTTGGACACATTACGCACAGAAAGTAAATTTTTTTACAGTGTTTTGCTTCGGCAAACAGGAAACAGCTGACTCTAATGCACTAGCTTTGCTTTGCTAAGTCTATCGGAGCAACAAATAAAGTTTTCATCACTGGAAATGCGGCGGTTTGACAGGGGATCAAGTCAGCGTTAGGTGAGGAACATTAGTTCATGTTTCTATCTGCTCTTTTCTGTCTGATTTTGGCCTGAGCCTGTGTTTTCTCTTGTCCAATCATCGAGCCTAAAGGGGGGACCGCTGCGAGGTCTGCTCCAGGGTCCAGGCTAAAAGCAGGGCCAAAAGCGGCTGGGAAACGGGGCGGAACGGGTCGCTTTGCGCAGTGCAAACAGCATAGGACCATACCGTACCGCCCCGACCCGAGCCTATGGAAACAGGGCTATAACAGTCCCGGTGCTACGCCTTAACGGTCCACTGGCTCGATAAGCTCCAGGCCTATTGGTCCTCTTACTGGTTCTGAGGAAGCACGTTTCATAAAATCTGTCCCGTTCATGTGCCTTGTCGGTCCTGCTTTAATGTGCAGCCCGCGGCGTCAGTACATTTCTGCGTTTGCGTCTCTGCGCAGCGGTCCGGGTCGGTATGGGTCACGTGCACCAGACGCTTGAGAATATGATACACAGGTCGCGGTATAACTGCTACATCATTTCACAAACTCTCGTCACTTGTGGAATAAGCACAGCGCAGCTTTCAAAAGAATTGTAGCCTCTTCAGTTCAGCCTGTGAAGCTAACTACACTGTCAAAATAACACTGCAAAAAGTTTTTATAATAAAGACATTATTAATTTAATCAATTTTGTTGGCTAGTAGTTATGTTGTTGTCTTTTTTGACATTTGATTCTAAAATCTTTCTTTGGAAAAAACATGCAATTGTTAGTAGAAAAAAGCTATTTATTGGATTGCTTTTTTGTGGGTTAAAGTATTGATAAGAGAGCCGTTAAAATATCAGATCCATAAGCAGTATCGATAAGAGAAGTAGGTATCGATAAATCCTTAGTATGATTTGCTTTTACTGTGTTACCAGAGCCGTTTACGTTTAGTTTTTGTGAGGTTTTCTCTGATAAAGTTAAAGCTTGTCAGTTTAAACAGCAGGCCCCGCCCCTTTCCTCTCGGTGTGTGAGTAACTATGGCGACGAAGTTTGACTGACAGCAGTGAGTGACAGACAAACTTAAAACTATTACAAGAAATATTGATAATGTAACAGGGCCTCATCGGTGCAAATGCTAATAACGTAGATGCAGTAGTATTTCCTTTTAATATAAACTAAAACAAGTTATGCTTACAAATATTTGGAGCTTGTATTAAAAGGCCAGTCAGTGATGTTTTTTGGCCATATTGCCCAGCTCTAGCTAATCACGTGTTAGTCTAAACCAGTTAGTTCTTAGTAGAGCTACGTGATATTTTTTGATTGAAGTGTCATTGTGATTCACCATTTCTCTATTTGAGGCAGCTTCCTTTTTAAAACACATTTTCCCACCTACTTCTCTAGGTGAGTAACTAATCACTGTGAAATGCATCATCATTTTTATCACTCCAAAGACAATTCGAAGAAAGACATATCTACATATCAAACTTCAAGTACCGGGGACTAAAAATAAAGTCATTTGCAGCAGTATCATCTTACTTGGTATCATCAGCCACCTCCACCTCGGCGTTGGGTGTGATTGGTGCGTTCGAGTGTCCCGCTGTGGGGTCGTCTGTGTTCAGCTCCCCATTGGTGGAGTTCATCACCTGGGAAACATACAACAACAAGCCAAGATTTGAAACTGATTGAACTGAGAATTTTCAGTGAAATCTGTAGCAAAACACATGACTCAGAGCAGACAGGATCACACTGTAGTTAATAACTTAGCTTATCGTCCTAAAACAAATCAAAATCTTTGTGCTGACAACAAATCTAGAGCTCACGTGGAACATCAGGCTTTTTTTTCCAAGCGCAAAGATATAAATTGACTTAAGTCTTCAAGACGTGAAAGTGCGTTGATAGTTTGGTTTGTGTCTCCTCTTCACTCAATAAGAAATATCAACTTAAGCGGTTATAATAGTTTTGTGTCAAATGATGGTTGTTAAGCTGTTATTGTTCATTTCCTACCGTTTATTCCTGTGAGGGGTCGCGGGTGACTGGAACCTATCCCAGTGACTTTGGGCCTTAGGCAGGGGAACACATTCACTCTCTCATTCATTCACAGGGAAATTATTTCCAATTAACCCAAACATGCATGTTTTTGGAGGTGGGAGGAAACCTGAGTACCCGGAGAAAACCCACAGTCAGGTCGTTTACATGGAGGTCAGGAAAACCAGATAACTAGCCTAGTCTGATTTAAACTAGTTTTCCGAAGTGCATGTAAACCCAGGCAGACCTGTTGAGGAGCTGTAAACCGGCTTTCGGAAAACCAGTTGGCGCACGTGGTCCCGACCGATTGTAGTCTGATTTCAGACTCATGTAAACAGTGTTTTTCTCAGCAATTTTTAGGCGAGATTAAAAACAGATTAATTAGATTAATTAATTACAGATCATAATTAATTATTCTCTTCAATTTTTGAATCGCTTGACAGCACTACTACTTACAGTGCCTTGCAAAAGTATCCAACCCCCTTGAACTTTTCTACATTTTCTCTTATTATGACCACAAAAATCAAACATATTTCACTGAAACTTTGTGTGAAAGACCAACACTAAGTTGCACACAATGGTGAAGTGGAAGGACAGTCATACATAATCTATTTTTTTTTTTACAAATTAAAAGCTGAAAAGTAGGCGTGCAAAATTATCCAACCCCTCTGAGTCAATATTTTCTGGAACCGCCTTTTGCTGCAATTACAGCTCCAAGTCTCTTTGGGTATGTTTCTACCAGCTTTCCACATCTTGAGACTGACATTTTTGCCCATTCTTCTTTGCATAATAGCTCCAGCTCAGTCAGATTAGATGGAGTGTGTTTGTGAACAGCAGTTTTCAGATCTTGCCACAGATTCTGATTGGATTTAGGTCTGGGCTTTGTCTGGGCCATTCTAAGACATGAATATGTTTTGTTTTAAACCATTCCAATGTAGCCTTGGCTTTATGTTTGGGGTCGTTGTCCTGTTGAAAGATAAACCTCCGCCCCAGTCTCAAGTGTTTTCAGACTCCAATAAGTTTTCTTCCAATATTGCCCTGTATTTGGCTCCATCCATCTTTCCATCAACTCTGACCATATTCCCTGTCCCTGCTGAAGAAAAGCCTGTGCAGAAATAATGCTGGCACTTGTATTTTTGATTGTGGGGATGGTGCATTCAGAGTCATGAGCAGTGTTAGGTTTCTGCCACACATAGCGTTTTGCATTTTGGCCAAAAAGTTCAATTTTGGTCTCATCTGACCAGAGCATCTTCCTCCACATGGTTACTGTGTCCCCCACATGGCTTTTGGCAAAGTGAAAACATGATTTCTTATGGCTTTCTTTCAGCAAAGGCTTTTTTCCATAAAGGCCAGATTTGTGTAGTGCAGAACTAAAAGTTGTACCTTTGACAGATTCCCCAACCTGAGCTGTAGATCTTTGCAGTTCCTCCAGAGTCACCGGGGACCTCTTGGCTACATCTCTGACCAGTTCTCTCCTTGTTCAAACTGTAAGTTTAAGTGTACGGCCTGGTCTTGGTAGATTTGCAGTTGTGCCATACTCCTTCCATTTATGGATGATGGTGTAAACAGTGCTCATTTGACAAGAATGATGGTTGTTGAAGGCCTTGTAGTACAATTATCTTATATCTTATACTACAATAATATTGTTTTTATTTATATTTATAAGTGAAATTAAATATAATCAATTAGCTGAAAAAAATCATTTAACAAGCATTAGTAAAAAAAATTAAAAATAAAAAAGTAAAATAAGACCTACCGCATGAATGAGGTGGAGGGGACTGGCCCCGGGCTGAGTTTGACACATGTGGTGTAAACAGTTTTGAATGTTTAGCCTTGGAAATCTTTTTATAACCTAATCCTGCTTTTTACTTCTCCACAGCTTTATCCTGACCTGTGTGGTGTGTTCTTTGGACTTCATGGTGCTGACTGCTCCCCAATACTCTCAAACAAACCTCTGAGGTTTTTACAGAACAGCTACATTAATACTGAGAGTAGATTACACACAGGTGGACTCTATTTATTTGTTAGGTCAACATTGGAACCTTCTAAAGCCTCTAAAAGTAATGTGTTGCACTCAGAAAGAAAGGGTTGGATATTTTTGCATGCCTACTTTTCAGGTTTTAATTTGTAAAAAAAAAAACAGATCATGTATGACTGTCCTTCCACTTCACAATTGTGTGCAACTTAGTGTTGGTCTTTCACACAAAGTTTCAGTGAAATATGTTTGATTTTTGTGGTCATAATAAGAGAAAATGTAAAAAAGTTCAAGGGGGTTGGATACTTTTGCAAGGCACTGTAGATGTTTAAAACAGTATCCACGTTCCAAAAAGATCAATGTGTAATTTTACAGACAATTTTACGAACAGTTAAAAATAATAAACAATGTTTAGGTAAATCAACACAACACAGTCTGAATCATGCACTAGTGAATCTGATTCAGCAGGACCAGTCTCTCCAGGGTAATCGGTTCACCCTCTCTCACAGGAGCAAAACTGGTCCGACCTGTTTGAGGGGAGAACCAAATAGAGTCCGGTTTTCTAGCCTAGTCTGATTTCCCTGTACATGTAAACGCACTGAGTGACACAGGGAGAACATGCAAACTCCACCCAGAGAGATCGTAAGATGGTCAGACTATTCTCAGACCAAATGTTGACAACAGAATAAACAGTGTACATGGGAAATGATTTACTACTAATAAAATATGAATGAAAAAGACTCTTCTCCCTTAAATTAGGCTCATCTTTTGAATGAATCAGATGTGTTTAACAGAATGTGCGTGAGATTTGGCCTTGTTCACTCACGTAGACGTGCACGCAGAAGTCTGAATGAATGGTCAAAGCAACGAGGTTCATGAGCGCACAAGGGTGACACGGATGCCCTCCCTAAAAGGGCAAAAGAGCGAGAGGACAGACGAGGACGGGACGTGAAACTCTTGTCACTTCTTCTTTGACTGCACATGTGCGCCCGTGGCACAGACACTTTAGACATATACTTAGACAGAGAGAACAAGCGCTCAAAAGCTCCCCGTTACCAAATAATAAAAATGAATCGCCTTTTCTAGGTCCACCCCGGTTCGAGCAGGCTCAGGCTGTGTGGTGCGCGTTTGATCATTTCTGCCCATCTACATTCTGGCGCGGGCTGCGTAAAAAAGTTGGACCTGCGTCTTGTCCGATGCTTTATTTATTTAACCAAACCTCGCTCATGTGATGAGGGAGGAGTTTTTTCTCAGGTTGTTTCATAAATACGTTCACAGATTTAGCGGCATTCTCTCTGGTATTAGAGCCATAATCAACACACGCACGCGTGCGCACGAGTGCCACGAGCTTGTGCACAAGAGCCACGAGCTTGTGCTCGAGTCTGCACGGGCTTTCATACATGTGTTGTAAATAAAAATGAGAGGAATAAATAGCCCTTGTCTGTGTTTGGTCAACATCTGCTTTAAGGCAGAAATATAAATGTAATATTTGTATAAAATTATGATTTTCTCCATCAAACACTTCCTGAAACTCTCATCACTTTTGCTTCTCTCCACGAGTGTCGTCTTTTCCCCGTGTCTCCAGCCTTTGCGTACAGCGCACGCATGGATAACAGTTTGCGCAGAGCTGAGCAAAGTCCTGTGCCTAGTGGAGCTTTTATAAATACCACCTTTAGCGCAGGGGGAGGTTTACGCACTGCGTAAGGCGTAAGCAAGCTTTATAAATGAGGCCCCTGGTCTTGAGGGTGGTCTGATGGTTTGATTCAAATGAAATGGACTCTGGATGGCTTTAATCAAACCAAAGAATGAAGTTGTCATACGCACTTGCCTGTGAAAATATCCACTGAACAAAACAGAGAACTAAAATATGGATGGTTTATTTGTCCTAAAGGAAGTTCTAATGCAAAGTGACAGTCAATTGATGCTAAAAATTTAAATTTGTGCAATGTTAGAACTTTAACACTCAAAGCTCGTGTGATTTTTTTAATTTTAAACTATAAAATCTGACAATATGCAGTATGCACAGTCATACCCAGTCAGAACTTCATGCATAAACCACTGAACTTTACTGCCATCTAGTGACTGGCATATTATAACACAAGACATGCCTTTTTAAATGTAGAGAATGTAATGATGCTCCCAAACGTTTCGCTGTCCGGGTCAATAAAGTGTTTTCAAAGAATGTTAAAAGCACTTCTCATGTTTTATTATATAAACTGCACGAGGATCTGGTCAAGTGCAGCTGATGGTTTTCACGTCTTCTGCCTCGGCCTGTGTGTGGATCCACTGTGTGCTGCGGGGACAAGGCTCACCTGGTTTTTGGTCTGTGGTGCCTTCTCTCTGTTACTGGTCTGCAGGGGGGTCTCTGTGGACACTGGGCCGATGGGCGTGGGCTGTGGAAGATACACGGGACATACAAGAGTTATCAAAACAAAACAATACAAACAAAATATACAGTAGAATGTGTGTTTGTGTTGTTTTAACCAGAGCAAGTCCAAGTACCACATAAAACCAGATACTAATCAATACGAAAACTAGCATCAAAACTGGCTCGAAGTTGAGTCGACCCTGATGTGTTTCTCAGTCACAGAAGATTTTAGTTGAATTTGAACTGAATTTCAAAGCGTTAGACTTCAAGCTTTGATGGACTGTGGCACTACTAGAAGTTTTAGAACAATAAACACATCTATAGCGAAATAAATTCTAAATACTGTATGTGTTTGTACTTGTCTTGTCATCACAAATCTAGACAATTCTGAAAATTGGGCCTCATTCACCAGCCCCAGTGATCAAAGATGGCGGCGCTGCTGCCATCAAGGCTGTTAGCTTTAGCTTTAGCCTTTTGCTAAAGCTAAAGTTAACAGCACAGCTGTGTTTCCCCCATAATTCTTTGCATGAAGCGGGACGAGCTCGAGCCGAACTAAACCGAAAGCTCAGGCCTGACCATTCTGACCAATAAGAGCAGGAGTTAGAGAAAAAGCAGCGGTGGCTAAAGCCGAAGCTGTTTTATATGAAACTAAAGCCTTTTGAACCGGAAAAAAGTTTATGATGTGAAAATAAGTAAAAATTGCCACAAGATCTGACCGTTTTAAAGCTGTAGATGCTGTTTCTATTGAACTCGAGCAGTTTGTGATTGCATTGGACTTCAGGGAAAAAAACGCTTTCAAGCCTCTAGAGGGATTTCCCTTCTGCAGTTCTAATTGAGCGGCCACTACAAGCTATTATAATAGATGCATGCTTATTCATGTTCTTACGAACATTTTTGGAATTGGCTAAATTTGTTCTTAAAGGTGCATTGCGTAAGTTAAAATGCTCAATATTACGATATATCAAATTACGGTCCATTGCCTGGATATGTGCCATAATGTTTTGTAAACTTACGAGGTTTCCTGTTTAAGCGCAGACAGGCTCATAAATGTGAGTGGAGCTGGTCACATTTTCCCTCATTAGTCCTCCTTCACTGGATTATTGTCATTATTTGTATTTGCTTGGCAAAAGCTCAAGTTTTATACAATGGATGACTGACGTAAAGACACACGGAAGAATTATTATAACAACTAGCCCACCGTAACTGCATGAGGCCGACTGCTGGGCGGATAGCACTTGGACATGTTTTTGAGAAAGAAGAACTGTGCTGGAGATCAATAAGACATTCATCTGTGATTATTTTCATTAGAAGTACATCCACATTTAGACACAGTTTTAGTAGCTTGGTGCTGTTTGTCTTGGTAAGGTTTATGTTTTAGTGATAAATTGCCATTGAGCATTTAGTTTATGAGAAATGAGTCCGGTAAAGTGCTTGTTTACGCTAAAACAAAGCTTTTCCTCAAACTCTCACTAATCTTTTTTTGTCTAACTTTTGGAGTTTGAAAACAGATCAGTCAGCCAAAAAGAACAAATAAAATAGTCAGCATCTACATACAAAAGCCTTTGTCTTCTTAACTCTTAAAAAATGTAGCAGAAAATAACGATGTGTCAAAAGAATTTTTAAGCCTAAAATATGTCTTTGCTGCTGATAGTAGGTAGGGTGCAGTGCCACAAAACCTTGTTCAAAACCTTTAATGTAAGAACAAAAATCAGTTGTTTCAAAATTGTATTGCTTATATAGGCCAGTTGAACATTTACATTTTTTAAATTTTTTTTCAAATTATTGCATATACGTAAAATAATGCAATAATTTAACGTCATGTAAAAAAAAAGTGTTCTGTTGAGAAGAAATTTGGCCTCTTATGAACATTTGGCTTCTCGTGAACCTGACGTAGAGTTTTCTAAGCATCTTCTTCAAATGGAAGTTACGCCCAATTTTTAAGAACACTTTCATTACTGGGGCCCTTTATTTTTTAAGGTTCAGAGTGTCAGAATCTCATAGACAACAAGAGGAGGTTACATGCTTCCCATCCCACTCACCAGAGGCTTCCCGGTCCAGTCGTACTGATAATCGAAGATGTATCCGTTCCTGTCGAAGAGGTCCGTGAAGAGCTTCCTCAGATAGTCGTAGTCCGGTTTCTCAAGAAGTCCAGACGCCGCACATATCGCAGGTACGTGGCCATCTCTTCTGTTCCACACACAGACAGACGGGTTAGACACAGGCACAACGTCAAACAGCCCTGATGCATTATTGGTCAGTTTTACACGTCGTTTAACAAGAAAGGTCAAGATAGCACATGTTAGTGTTATGATTACGGCGAGACAAAATATAACGAAAGACAGAATTTTGCTCCAATGGCCACATTTAGCTTTGGCCCAAATGTTTTTTGTTTTTTTTTTAATTACAATTATTTTCTAAGCCATAGTTTTTTTTCTTATACTGATTTGCCGATACCAAGATTTCTGATTTTCCATTCATAATAAGAATCTTTTGTATAAACTGGGCCGATGCAAACACTGTAACTGATATATTACTTAGGGGTGTCAAATGAGTGCATTAATTGAGATTAATTAATTACAGACATATTAATAGAGTTCATTTTTTTAATCGCATTAATCTATTTTGAAATCTTTAACTTCATTGTTTCCGTTTGTGAGTTGCAAAGTGACATAAAGATTGGTCAACTTGACAACTTAACAAAACACTTCCTAAAGTCAATTTTTTGCGATATATAAATTTTTTCCATCGGCAACAATAATGTAATTAATTACACTGGATGAAAACAAAAAAAAAACACTTCAGTTGAGTGTTTTTCTCAGCAATTTTTAGGTGAGATTAAAAACAGATGAATTATTTACAGATCATAATTATTAATCTCATTACTGATTCGAAGCAGGTGATATAAAGCGGTCCAACCTGGAAAGCTATCACAGAGGACTTCTATAGGCGTGTCCCTTTTCGTGTCTCCGATCTTCTGGTATCTCTCCTTCAGCGTGTCGGCCTGGAACAACACACACACACACACACTGTTAGGTTCATGCTCTGTGCTGACTCTGGGATGATGTGGTGTTTGTGTGTGGACTGTCCTGACCTTAAGTCCTTGCCAGGGCAGACTCCCCCTGAGGAAGTACATGAACATGTGTCCTAGAGCCTCCAGGTCGTCTCTCCGGCTTTGCTCTGAAACACATCATCACATCAGCTGAGACCTTTTCAGACACAACACTCATGACCCCAGCAAAAAGATAAAGTAACATTACGGTTTAGATTTGATATTAGGACATTGGCCTTAATAAATGAATGTGGTAGGCAAAAGGTAAAACACATGAAGGGTATCAAACCTTCCCTGCTGAATACAATAAAAAAGTTTCAGTGTTTCAGGTATCATTCATATCATTTGATGATCCTCTAAAAACATCCTTGCAACCCCCAATGAGGCATTAATTTAAACCAGAAGCACTGGCCTGGATGACTGCCTCATGTCACCAAATAACAGTGGGGTTTGAATCAACTCAAATTGTGAAATAGGGCTGCAACGATTAGTCGACGTAATCGGCGACGTCGACTACAAAAAATCGTCGACGCAGATTTGTTATTGTCGACGCGTCGCTTAAAGTCTTCATATCAAGTTTGTGTAATATTTTGCATTATTTTGAATTACGGAATACATGTACCGCCATTACGTATTCTGAATACATTTTATGAGTACTTGTATTCCGTTACAGTACGGCTTTTAAAAGAGGTATTCAGAATACAGTTACTTTTATAAAATCAATGGAATACATTGCATTTGTAAAATAAATGTTGACCAGTTGTTAAAATCTCCACAGAAAACCAATGCGTAATGATTTCACAGCAGAAGCTTGTCGTGCCTCCAGATCTGGCGTTGTGTAGGGGCTAGGGGTGTAACGATTCAGGAATTTCACGATTCGGTTCGATTCTCGATTCAGGACCCACGATTCGATTCACCACGATTCTTTTACGGTTAAAAAAATAATAAGTTTTATGTCATTAGTCCTATTATTTTGCCATTTTTTCTTTTTTTAAATGTGACAATAATTTTGCCTTTTAATTATTATTTTACCACAAGTCTCATTAGCTGTTTTTATTCATTTATTTTTTCTATCTATCTATCTATCTATCTATCTATCTATCTATCTATCTATCTATCTATCTATCTATCTATCTATCTATCTATCTATCTATCTATCTATCTATCTATCTATCTATCTACAGTATCTAGGCCTATCTATCCATAACATAACAGAACTTCTGCTATGTTATATTAAACATTTGAGCTTTGAGTCTTCATAGTCTCTAATGATCTGTTCTGTCACATTTACATGTTGTAAACACTTACACGACGTTGACCACCGTCTCTGTGCTCGCGCTCTGTCCCGCTTACATCCCCGCTGCACTTTTCTTTTCTTTTTCCCCCTGTGCGCGCGCACGTGGATGACAGCTGCGCGTGGCCGTGGCGCTGCCGCCTCTCTCCCAGTCTCCGCTCACAACTCGTCTATCTCACAAACTGAGGAAGTTTAAGGAGCGGAGAAATAATTTCTGACATCGCGCGGCTCGCGCTATCAACGCATGTTGAGTGGGTTGTGCATATATGAGAGAGGGGACAGTCATTTGATTCTCGTAGGCCATTTACCACCGTTATGTAGCGCGGATGTATAGCGCGAATGTGTAGGGCGGATTTGGCGCGCTAAACAGACCAACGGGACTCATCTGCGGGGTTCTTTTAATAATATTAAAGCGGCCCCGCATCGAGCCGCATCGAGACAGTGTACGATGCGGAATCGTAGCTTTTGCGCATCGCGATGCATCGTGGTTCGATGCTACGTTACACCCCTAGTAGGGGCCATTCATTGCTTGCAGACAGACAGACAGACAGACAGACAGACCAATCAGATTGCCCCTTCATGGACAGGTACATTAGAAGTTTGTTGATGGTTGTCTCTGGTTGTCTCATCTGTTTAACTTTTTCGGGACTTTATTTACGATAAACAAAGAGAAGAAGCAGCGTTTAGAGCGTTCATTTTTAACTACGGACGGGATTCGTTTTTCAAAGAGGAACAGTTTGTTTTCGCGATGAAAAGTTTGACGAAACATTCACAACAAGTGCACCGGACTGTTACCAAAGGATTTGTGACACGGGAACCTGCTCTGAAGCTCACGGACGACACGATGAATGATGTTGGATTAAACCCACGATGAGCATACGCGTGTAAATTTGAAGTAAACTCCTCTCGGCTCCGGTGAGTGTGACTGAAAAGTTATTAGAACGCTTGTTTACGTGCGATGCATTACTAGCATTACATAACAGAACTAAGAAGAAACACAAAAACTTTGTAATTTCAGGTTAAAATTAACACATAATTTGCATTTCAATATTAAAAGTTTTCAGTATTCAGTATTCTGTAATGAAATACATTTTCAAAGTATTACCCAACACTCAAATGTTTTACCACGGTATGAAAGAGAACATTTGCAGTAAAGATATAGTTGACAATATAGCTATACTACATAGTGTTTATAATAGTTATAATTATGTGTTTCAGACTGTTTTTACAGTTTAAGTTCCACTTTAAACACCACGTTTTACTTCTTTCATTATTTGTGTTTTAGCTTCTGCAGAGTCTTCACTGTCTGGGCATGTTCAAGGTTTTAGAGAGATCAGATGAAAATTGCCAAGCCTGCATTTTTTTATGAACTTTGGGCTTCTTTATTTGCAAAGTCACTTATGAATTTTGACAGTCAAAGGTTGTGAATTTTAGCTGTTTTTCAAGTTTGATCCATGAAAACTTATCCACTAATGACATCATATAAACATATTTTAAAATTCAACTTATTCTGGAGGCAGTGTGAGTGACCACCGGACCCAGACCGATCCGGATCTGGACTGGAGGCAGTGTGAGCCCAGCGTAAGAGCTCTCTCTAAATTAGTGCTGCACCTTGCACTGAACCTGTGTGGATATGAGCAGCAATGAAGCGCACGCACGAGGTGCACACAGCAGAGGTAAGACACTGACACAAGATTTCTCTGCTCCTGTGAATGTTTGTGGGACAAACTTGAGGAGCAGAAAGAAAAATAAACTACAGCACAACCCTCACTCTCGCTGCATTAGAACAGAAAGACTGAACTTGTAATTGTTTCCTTTATGCTTAGCCAATATTTCATTGCTGCTGGGGTGGCGAGTGACTGAGGCCTAGAGACTTTGGGTCTAAGGCAGGGGAACACCCTATCCAGTGGCCAGCTCATCAATGAGGTAACACAGACAATGTAAGACAGTAGAAATGGTGATTGACCCCAAATCAGCTGGTGACCATGGTCAAGTGACCATTCATGGTCATGAGATAGAGCAGGTGAGCTCCTTTAAATATCTGGGAGTCCATATTGACAGAGATCTGAGCTGGCACACACAGGTGACCTCTGTCTGTCTGTAGCAGAATACATCAGCGCCTCCACTTCCTGCGCAGACTCAGACTATTTGGTGTATGTCCAAACATCATGCTCATTTTCTATAGAGCATTCATTGAGTCAGTTCTCAGATATGGAATCACCAGCTGGTTTGGAAACTTACTTGTGAAATCAAAAAGTCAAATTTTGAATCTGGTTCGAACGGCTGGGAAAATTATGGGCCGTGCTGTCCCTCTGAGCCCTCAGGAACTTTATTAGCAGGCTATGAGAAGACAGACCAGGAACATTCTCTTAGACCCCACACATGTGCTGTACCCTGAATATGAACTACTGAGCTCAGGGAGGAGGTACAGGCACCACTGTGTCGAAATAACAGATACAAGCATTCATTTGTACTGGTTTCAGTAAAAGTGTTAAATCAAAAATGATGTGAGAATGTAAGGAGGGATGGATTGCATCTTGTTTTTGTGTTTTCTGTGGTCTTTGGTGTGTGCAGCGGCCCATTTGGTCCAAGAAAAATTTCTCTCATGGGAGACAAATAAAGAAACCTTGAACCTTGAACAAACATAGACATAATTCACTCTCTCAATCGAGTTAGACATGAATGATTTGAACCCATGATCTGCTTTTTGGGAAGTCAGAGCTCGAGCCAAATGTGCTACTGTGCAATCCTCATAGCATCTTTGTCTTTGACTGTATCTTATCAATTCCCATCCGTATTTGTGTGTTTCCATCTGTCTGCGTGTGTGTGTGTGTCTGTGAGTCTGACCTTTGCCCAGGTGCGTGTTGATGCTCATGTATCTGGCTGTCCCGGTCAGGCTCTTGTGTTCTCTGTAGGGGATGTGTTTCTTGGTCTCGGGGTCGATGTACTCCTTTGCCAGGCCGAAGTCGATGATGTGGATCGTGTGTTGCCGTTTGGAGCCGGGCCGTCCCACCAGGAAGTTCTCCGGCTTTACGTCCCGATAGATCAAACTTCTAGTGTGCACAAACTCCATACGGGTTATCTGAGGGAGAGGAGCAGGCGCGAGGCTCAGAGGACATTGGGTAAGAGCAGTGTTAAGACGACATAAATCGACTATAGTAACTTGAAAATTAGAACAAGGCTGGTAGCAAACAACATGTAAACTAGAAAGAATTAGTAAACATCAGATCAAATCCTCTTACAAGTTGAATGGCTATCATGAGGACCGTCTTGAGAGAGAAAGTCCGATCGCAGAGGTCAAACAGGTCTTCTAAACTGGGCCCCAACAGCTCCAGCACCATCGCGTTGTACTTCCCACACGGGCCAAAGTAGAACACCTGCGGGACGCCCTCTGCACACAACATGTTTGCATTACTTTCGATGTTAAATACGCGGCCCCACACATATTATACAGGCAGAAAAAATAGTTTGACACCGCACGCTGACCGGGGACAGAGCGGCGCCAGCGGGTGTGTCTCGAGACGCTCAAAAGAGGGGAGGAAGGATGCGGTATAATGTCTTTTCTGCCACATCTCCTCATAGACTTTTACTCAACAAAAATGATGGCTCCACTGATCACTTGTGGAATAAGCACAGCGCAGCTTTGAAACGAGTTGTAGCCTTTTCAATTCAGCTGACTGACTTGAAGCTGACTACACAAAAAAAAAAAAAAAAAAGAAAGAAAAAAAGAAAGGATCCTAGTTGACTAGTAGTTATTTTGTTGTTGAAAATCTCGATTTTTTGGACCACTTTGGACAATTTCGATTTTTAAGCGATTTATTCGACGTCATCGATGACTGCTGCTTTTTATTATGAGCTCATAATATTTTAAAGCATCTATAAAGAATGAGCCAATGAGAACTTTTATGTCATATTAAAACTAATAAGTGTTTGCTGCTGCATCTAATGCATTCTGGTATTTGCATTTGTATCTATTAGGTCCTGTTAAGATCATCATTATGATTTGTTGTTTCATATCTAAAGGTTTTAAGTTTGCGAGTTTGCGTCTCTCACTCCTGTCACTCAAACTGCGTCGACAGGGTTACCCACACACGGAGGGGAAAGGGGCGGGGCCAGCTGGCTGCTGATTTTGGGAGAAGAGAGAGACGCTGTAGCCTACTTTAACTTTATCAGAGAAAACCTCACAAAAAGCACATGCAGCACTTGTGTAACAGCAAAGACAAATCAAAAAGACGCTAAATTTTGCGCTGGACTTTTATAGAAAATTGCCGCGAGTCTAAGCGCTAAAAGCGGCCGACTCACCCGCGGAGAAATAAACTCGTAACTTATAGAGATGAAGCTCTATACACCACCTCAAAAGGTACTCGCGGCTGCTAAAAGGTCGCTAAACAGGTGCAAGGTTTCTGTTTGTCTGTTCTTTGTGAGAGTCGTGAGGAGAGCTCTACAAAGCCGCTGAAGGTGTCCACTCAGTGCGCACAGCTGGATCACAGCGGACTGAGCTTGATTTTACGATTTGGCTATTTTTCACATCGTCGATTTTTGAAAGTTCCGAATTAATCAAATTAATTCGATTATTCGCCCAGCCCTATTTAGAATAAAGATGTATTAATCATTAGGAAAATAAGCTATTTATTGTATTGTTTTTTGTTAGTAGAAGTATAAAATTGATAAGTAGTATCGATGAGAGTACTAGTATTGATAAATCCTTTACGATACCAAAGGCTAACTGCAGTGTATTAAGAACTAGCTCCAATACTACCTTTGAACTACCCTTTAATTTAGCCTGTTCAAAGGGTTATGTCAGTGTTACTAGGGCTGTGCCAAAAATCGAAAGATCGAGAGATCGCGATCTCAACTTTGCTCGATCTCGATGATAAGGCTTGCGCATTAAGATCGACAAGTCCATCAGCCAATCACAATGCAGAAAATGCACGCGGCGCTGCCTGGTAGTTTTAGCCAATCACAACGTGGTAAATGCACGCGGTACAGAGTGGGAGTTGCCGCCCACTACAGCCTTTATTTTAAAGATAAAATGGTCATCGTTAATAAAATGCCTTTAACTTTTACTTATAATGACGAGCCACACATTTTATCCGCGTCCGTGCGCGTCCTGAACCAGAGGCAAGCCTCCGGGATCCCCGCGTGTGTTTGAGGCAGCAGCCGGGGAGGCATGCACTGAGCACGGATCAAGCCAGCGTCAATCCCCGTGTGAGACGAGCCTGGGGCGCGCGGGATCGCGCAGCCCACTTCAGCGCGAGGTTAGTGACAGAAAAGGCTCATACAGACGGCTTCACGCGTAAAGTGTTGTACCTGTGAGTCTCCCGCAGAAACACTCGTCTGTTCCGTTATTATCTCTGTGAGAGGCGCGCTTTCCCTCGTCTCTCTCTCTATTCTCTCCCTTTTCTCCACTTCATAAGCGGCGACGCACTTTCATTTTCACGCACGAATTCTCTTCGCTCGTGAATTTGACCGCTTGTATTCACGCGTGAGTAAAGCATCTGTCTTGAGTTGAGAAAAAAAAGTATATCGCAGCACTTGTGCTCACTTCCTTAGGGAAGCTGTCAGTCATCCGTGGAACAGCGTCAGGCTCACATGTATAAGTCTTGTTTACAGTCTGACTCTGAACGCACGGACTGACCGCAAAACGAACAAATAATTATAATTAAATAGCCTCCAGTAAATCATGTTTATTTTTCTTTGACTGTTTATTTATTAGACTTATTATTTATCAGTGACCTGGGACGTCTAGTCTATTCTTTCTGGTCAATTTTACCATTAAAATTAGGGGGATTTCACCTATTAATAAATAATAGTGAGCTTTTTGAAAAGACATGTAGTTTCATTTTTTTTTTTTTGTATAATATATAATTTGCATAATACTACCATTTGAGATTATTTTTATTAAAAAAATCGAATCGAAAATCGAGATCGAACGATATGAAGAAAAAAATCGTGATCTATTTTTTTCCCAGATCGCCCAGCCCTAAGTGTTACACCCTTCAATTCAGATGCACACCTAAGGTAGGAAGAAGTTCTATAGAGAAAAACCTGTGCTAGTAAAAGGAAACATAATAAACATTATAAACATAACTAAAACGCACAAATGACATTGAAAAAGTAACAAAAATGTTCTTTTTTTGTTATACTTCCCAATTTTATATATTTTGTGCAGATCTATAATTGTACTATTTCACATTTGTATGGTGTATCACTGATGTTATGAGCCAATTATTAGAGGCTTCTAAACCTTCAGTTGATATTGGTTTGTAAACAGAATACAGAGTCACTGCATGGTATCAGTTTGTATTAGTCTCTCAATACTAATCTTAACAGCACAATCATCTTGGATAACAATGCCTCACCTGAACTTCCCAGCTGTTTGTAGAAGCGATATTCTAGATGAAGCTGCGGCGCTCGAGACTTGATTGGCTCCTGCAAAAGAACATTTTACTCATTACTCATCAAGTTTCATTATACATGTGTTACAAAAGAGTCAGTACTAGTGGTGCTTAGTGACTCTGCTTTTACAAAGATCTGCAGTTTGAAGTAGCATTTTCCTTTAAACCAAACTCTTGTTGTTAGATTATGTAGAAAAAGAAGATGAAGTGTTGTACTTTTTATTGACATAAGTGAGACCAGATTTAGTGTTACTTATAATATACCAATATTCTTACTGGTCTGCTTCCGTTTCATGATGGAATACTTGATTTAGGTTGGAGGGTGTGGGTCTGGTAACAATTTTTTAGAAAACAGTGGAAAAGATGTTTGTTTAGAGCGTGGTAATTCCCAAAAAATTAAGCGACCATGGGTTAAACCAATAAAAGAATTTAGTTTTTTTTTATTTTTTTTTGATTGAGTAGGTATTTTTTTATGTATTTAATAATTTTTAGTGATTACTGGTATATTTTATTATTTATTTATATATTTTTTTATTTTTGATTTTATTATAAATTTATTTTTCACTTTTGTTTATTTGTTTTATTCA
>JBBPFD010000715.1:231127-281306 GCA_038363315.1 Mugilogobius chulae | reverse complement strand
GCTGCTCTTTGCTCATTGGGCCTTACAATTCAATTCGACAGGCGCTCCTTGGAATCGAACAGTTTTTGTCAATCTATAAAATATTTGTTCTTAATGGAAAATGAGATAATGCGTACTGTTTACAGACAAACGAAAATTCCTATTATCGGGAAGACAACTGTAGACTCAAGGTCACCACGCAATTCCGTAAGAACAAAAAAGTATACAGCTGTTTCAGATTTAGTTCATTTCTTAAATAGTTCATCAGAAAATTGTAAATCCTACATGAATGGTAAGCGTTATGTATTTTATTAAATATTTTTGCTATATAAATAAATTTATAGAAAGCAAAAAAAAAACAATTTTTCAAAAGAAAAATTAATAACACCTGCAAGCATGCCTATACACCCCCCCCCCCCCCCCCAAGCCACTACACACGCTCGTTCTACCCGACGGTTTTGCTCTCAGATATAAACTGCAAAAGCTCAGTTCGTTAGTCACTTCCCACCTACACCTGTTCTTGACATTGAACATAGTGTTCCCTCGAGTGGTAGTTCATGTGCAGTTTGGGAAGACAGTTTCTTAAAAGAGCGAATGAAGCTTTTACTTCAGAACTGATACACACTCCGACTTGAGATAATGGTGACCGCGCTGTGCAGCTATCCTCTCCTGAAGTTGAATTTCTTCAGCTCTAGTTCTTGTCTGGTTAACACGCATCTCTGTGTCGGCCCAGATCTGGCCCATAATAAGCGAAGTTGCGCACCTTAACTTAATAATTCTTCTATGTAAAATAACTGTTTCGTACAGCTGGAGTCTGTGGAATTTGGCAGTACAAGGCTGTATAGATAAGGCGTGAATTTTGTCGTAGTGACTGAGATACTCTTCGTGAATCACAGTCGCTGAGAGATATTTCGACATAACAAGTCCTTCTTCAAAGTGAAAGTTAGCGCAACAGATTACAAAGACTTCTACATGCCAATGAGGGGCACCCCTAAATATTTTGCTGCATAATGTTTAAAACTCTAAAATCGCAGGTGAGTCGCTGGTCGAAGGTGTCACAACTTCATCTTATATACAAAGGGGCCTACTACACAACTGGGCAATCGGAGGTTTGTCCACCGACAGGGCCGGAGTTGTAACCCAACGCTATTCACCTAGTTTCTGTTGTTTGATTATTGATATAAATATCTATTGAAAGTAATAATTACGCTGAATACATGTACTGCATTAAGTCTGAAAACATTACGTACTCTCTATAAGGTGCAACTGAGTGCACACTTCTTTGGCCACAAACCTTAAACTTCGAATAACTGCAAATTTTTGGTCCTTAGATGCCTTTGTTACACAAAATAATTAATAAAGCGAACTCTGTGTTTCTTTACTCGAATTGAGCGGCTCTACAGGCCACAATAAATAGTCTATTCTTAATAGCCTGCGAGGAGCTCCAAACAACGTCTGTTGACTCTGCCTCTCAGACATATAGCTGTTATAACACTTTATACCTATTTTTTCACATTATTCAGAAAGGCCCGAAAGTAGCTTTAACTTTCCATAATATGCTAACTGAATTGAAACTTTCACTCCAGATGCACCTTTAAGCTTCAGACAAAATCCCTTTCATACTAGGTTTAAAGAACAGCAAATTACTTCTCGGCCCACTAATACAAAATTTATTAAAGGTAACACCTGTATCAAGACCCGGAGGGCCACAAATTGAAATTGATGGTCGTCGAGTGGCCTCTATCTGCGCCTCCCGGCGCCGTTGAGTTTGACAACATGTGCTCTAAATGTTCGTAGGCTCATCTGTACACTTAAACCATATAAATGCACTAGGACCCAGAACAGAAGGACAAACGCTAACAGAGGAAAGATAATTTTCATGCTACTTAAACTCCAACAATGAAGCACTGAGCTCCTGCGACGAAGTATTAAGCAAACACATCTTTCTGCTGTATAAAACTTGTAATGTTCCCTGCACACAGAGCAGGTCCAAAGTGTTCCCATTACAACTCAACACCACATGGAGTAGACCTGGCATCCCAGATCCCTCACCTGTAAACTCTTACAAAAAGATCTCAAAAGGTGAAGTGTGTTAGTAGTGAGACTCCAACTGTTAGCTTTCATTAAAGAGAAAGCTTACCTCCTGCGCCTCTACACTAGCCCTCCGTATCCGGACTCAGCCGTACGCTGGAACTGCAGAGGTTTCAATTCTTGAAAAAGTAATTGAGCGCGTGGCATACACACGGCGAATGCGTTAACTGTCCGTAGATGACCGGCCCGCGGAGTTGCCTCGCGTACTGTGCACGGATCGCTTCGTGTGGACCAAGTGAACACTTATTTTCCAAGCACTATAGCCACGAGCTCGTCTCCGGAGCCTTTTTGCGTGAAGTTCTCTGAGCTAGAAAACAAGACACGGGCAACAACACACGGGAAACCAAGCGATGACTTCTGGTGAGGAAGAACTCGTCGTGCTAGGTTTTCAAAAATATATAATCCATTACCGTTTCGTGCTACGACAACGACAAATACGTCAAGAAATGCTCGACATAAACACGGCATCGTATTGAACACCACAGGGTAAATTACACGATCCCGCTACCTTGTCTAAGGGATGGAAACCGATTCACTGAAAGTCACGATTCGATTCAATTTTCGATTTTTGTTCGAATATCGATTCTTAGTTTATCTATATTACGTTTTTCTTAAGACACAAAATTAAAACCATTATACCATGACATATTGAAAACAGACGCACTGTTGTTTAGACTTAGAACTGGTAGTGCTTTGTCAACATTCAAACAGTAAACATTATATCTGGTGTCCATATTACACGGTCCTAACCCATCCGTTCGCTAACGCAAACACTAATAAAAGCACCAATCAGTCACGCGTTCAGGTTTGTTTCTTTCAAACATCGTGACTATCTTTTGTATTATTTGTGGTTGTATGCTTACAAATTACAGAGGTTGTGTGTGTAAGTCAGTGGCGTCGCATGGAAAAAAATCAGTCTGACGATTTGGCGCCTTACGATTCGCATTTCTGGTCGAACACTTCAGGCGATTTCTTTATATTTTTCGAAAAGCGACTTTTCCCATCCCTAGTACTTACCCCATTACTGCCTCTAACAAATCCAACAGAAAATTGAGTGACATCCCCGCCGTCAAACAAAGCTAGACATGAGTTCCACAGCCCAAAAAACACTAGGCCGTCAGAGTGTTCTCTGTCTTTTATAGTGAACACTGCTTTACATCGTTGCAGAGATCACGGGTAACTCCCTGGAAACTACCGTTCAATGTTGACGCCGTGCTTGAAGTCAGCTCAATCCAGGGTGAACTCGTGTCTCACGGAGGCCAGCAGCGTGTCGTCATAACATTACACATGTGTATCTGCTGGAGGCAAGTGTGTGTGAAAAGTGATGCATGAGTGTGCACCGACCGGACCCAGACGGATCTGGATCTGGGATCTGGATGCTGGAGTCAGTGCTAGAGTCCGCAAATACGAAAGTGTTATTGTGAATAAGCTGATACCCATATATGTTATGTGTAAGAAAGACTGACTATTACGCCCAGAATCAGATAATTCGAGTATTTTGGTTCTCAAACAGCAATACCTCGACTACTAGTAAAACCGACTTCACGAACGAATCCAAAGCGTCTTTTATGCCCAAAATAGAAACAGGTCCATTGAGCGTGCCTGCTTTCAAACGATCTGACAAACATGCATGATAAGCCGCCGCCTCTTCAGTGTAGCAATCTAACTTAATTAAAGCCGCTTAAAGTTATGTTGTTTCTTCACCGTCTACTGTAGGTCTGTTACTCTCATATTTCAGTTAGCTTAAACACCAATTGTAAACACAGACAAGATGGAAGTGTGTGGAATCATGGGTGGCTTTAGCTTTTGTATCCAAAGATAGTGATGCACCGATCTCCAACTGTATCTATCTAGTCTCTTCGATTATGTACCACAGTTGATACCCAGACCCCGATACTTATGAGAGTGTAAGCCTCTGCTGATATCGATATTCAAACCAGAATCACTGACCTGCTCAACGACTGAAGAATTGAGAGACAGCTTATGCTTGGACACAACTCTGAGAAGAAGAGAGCCAGGGCAGTAAATAAAGGCGGAAGGCCAGCACAGAGAATGTATTGCATTCAGAGACCGAAAACAGCGAGGTGGCCGGTAAAGAAGAGGAGAGAGGAGAGACCAGAGAGAGAGAAAGGTCAGAGAGAAAAGCGAGAGAAGTAGGCGAGACGATAGCACACGCAAGGAGTAGGAAGGAGAACAGAGAAGAGAGAAGAGCAAAGAGAGAGGCAAACAGAGACCAAAGAATGAGATAGAGAAAAGAGAGAGAGAGAAACGAGGGATAGAAGAGAGGGAGAGAGAAAAAAAAGAAAGAGAGAGCGTGAGGAGAGAAAGAGAGTGCGAGAGGAGAGAGAAAAGAAAAAGCGCGAGGAGAGAAAGAGAGAAAGAAAGAAGACAGAAATAGAGAGAAGAAGAGAAATAGAGAGAAGAGAGGGAGAGAGTGAGAAGAGAGAGAAAGAATAAAATGTCAAACATTATGAGACATTCTGGATCAACATCAGACATAAATCAGACTCATTATGTCCAATTAAACACAACTAGGATATCGGCTGAACCGATATCATGGAGCCGATACTCGATCCAGCAACATTTCCTGGATCGGCGCCGATATTCGATCCCAGTATCGGATCGGTGCATCTCTAGTGAAAACAGGGATTTTCTGACAGTTGCTGGTCTTTCTAGAATTCTCGTCAGTTAAAGGCCGGTCGGGGGCAACATTAGTAACTTTGGACTTTGACATGAAATACAAGTTTAAAAATGTTACTTTTATATTACAAAAATAAAGTCAATTTAAACAAAAAACCCAGCTATATGAGACTACTTTTTAATTCATTTTTTCAGAATGAAGCCTGTTTTTTTTCTCCAACCCAGTTCTGCCAGACACCATCACTTTGCATTGGTGGCTACGCTAGCAAAAGTTTATATTTTAAAGTATTTACTTCAGGGATTTGGGTAAGGTTAAGGTTAGAGTTAAGGTTAGGTTAGGTTAGGTTAAGTTAATTTGGTTAAGTTTAAGGATTTGGGAAAGGTATGTTAACCGGGCAGTGGCAGAACTGTGTTGGGAAAAATAAAGACGCGGCTGTAAATGATCATGTTTTGTTTTAAACTTCAGGATCCTCAGCCCCGCCCCCTTCAGCCCCTCCCCCCTCTGCTCCTCCCCCTTCAGCCCCTCCCCTCTCTGCTCCTCCCCCTTTAGCCCCTCCCCCCTCTGCTCCTCCCCCTTCAGCTCCTCCCCCTTCAGCCCCTCCCCCCTGCGTCTCTCTCTCTGCCCTCTCGATCGAACCGCTCTCCGCCCCTGCTCACCTGAGAGGAAACCCCTTCCTCTGGAGGTAAGCCCCGCCCCCTCACTCAGCCCCGCCCCCTCCCCTGGACACTCACTGAGCATGTGCGTGAGCTGCTGTGCTCTCATTGGTCACATTAACATCAGGAGGAAGATCACACGTGTTTGTTTGTTTAAATTGTTGTGTTGTTTATGTTGTTTGTGTGTGTTGTTGTTGTTGTTGTTGTTGTTGTTGTTGTTGTTGTTGTTGTTGTTGTTGTTGTTGTTGTGTTCCTGCTCAGACCTCAGTGTGTAACAGTCTCATGGTTTAATGAGGTGAAGAACATTAGCTGTGTCTCTCTTTTGTTTGTTTGTGTGTTGTTGTTGTTGTTGTTTATTGTTTAGCTGTGTCTCTCTCTCTTCACAGCGGTCGCAGCAGCAACAGGAAAAGTCTGATCGTCTCCAGCACCTCCCCCACTCTGCCCCGCCCACTTTCACCTCTGCACACAGGTAACTCCTCCCACTTTCACCTCTGCACACAGGTAACTCCTCCCACTTTCACCTCTGCACACAGGTAACTCCTCCCACTTTCACCTCTGCACACAGGTAACTCCTCCCACTTTCACCTCTGCACACAGGTAACTCCTCCCACTTTCACCTCTGCACACAGGTAACTCCTCCCACTTTCACCTCTGCACACAGGTAACTCCTCCCACTTTCACCTCTGCACACAGGTAACTCCTCCCACTTTCACCTCTGCACACAGGTAACTCCTCCCACTTTCACCTCTGCACACAGGTAACTCCTCCCACTTTCACCTCTGCACACAGGTAACTCCTCCCACTTTCACCTCTGCACACAGGTAACTCCTCCCACTTTCACCTCTGCACACAGGTAACTCCTCCCACTTTCACCTCTGCACACAGGTAACTCCTCCCACTTTCACCTCTGCACACAGGTACTCCGCCCACTCACAGATTTCTTCAGAGTTTCTTTGAGGTCGACCGATAGTCCTCCTCCATGGCCTCCCTGAACCTCTCCCAGCTCTGGGGTTTTGCTTTGCGACCTCACGAGCTGCGGTACGCTTGGCCTGCAGATACCTGTCACTGCCTCAGGAGAACTACAAGCCAACAAGGCTTTGTAGCACTCCTTCTTCAGCCTGACAGCATCCCTTACTTCCGGTGTCCACCACCGGGTTCGAGACCTTGCGACCACAGCTCTGAGCGGCCGCATTGACAATGGAGGCTGAGAACATGGTCCACTCAGACTCAATGTCCCCAGTCTCCCCCGGGAGCTGGGAGAAGCTCCCGGAGGTGTGAGTTGAATACCTGTCTGACAGAGGGTTCTGTGAGACGTTCCCAACAGACCCTCATGATACGTTTGGGTCTGCCAAGTCTGTCCGGCTTCCTCCTCTGCAGAGGATCCAACTCACCACCAGGTGGTGCTCTAGAGCTCCGCCCCTCTCTTAACCCGAGTGTCCAAAACACGCGGCCGAAGGTCAGATGACATGACGACAAAGTGGATCATCGACCTCCGGCCTCATGTGTCCTGGTGCCACTGATGGACACCCTTGTGCTGGAACATGGTGTTCGTTATGGACAAACTGTGGCTACCACAGAAGTCCAATAACAGAACACCGCTCGGATTAAGATCGGGGGGGCCATTCCTCCCGATCACCCCTCTCCAAGTGTCACTGGCATTGCCCACGTGGGCGTTGAAGTCCCCCAGTAGAACAATGGAGTCCCCGGTGGGTGCACTGTCCAGTACCCCTCCCAGGGACTCCAAGAAGGCCGGGTACTCTGCACTGTTGTTTGGCCCGTAGGCGACACAACAGTGAGAGACCTGTCCCCGACCCGAAGGCGCAGGGACGCGACCCTCTCGTCTACCGGGGTGAACTCCAACACATGTCTCTGAGCTGTGGGCTATGAACAGGCCCACACCCGCTCGCCGCCTCACACCATGGGCAACCCCAGAGAAATGGAGTGTCCAGCCCCTCTCGAGGGTAATGGTTCCAGAGCCCAAGCTGTGCGTGGAGGTGAGGCCGACTATATCTAGTCGGAAACGCTCAACCTCCTGCACCAGCTCAGGCTCCTTCCCCGCCAGCGAGGTGACATTCCATGTCCCCAGCGCCAGAGACCGTGCACATGGCCTGGGTCGACTGGGGACCTCTCCCCGACCACCGCCCAAAACACACTGCACCCGACCCCTATGGTCCTTCCTGTGGGAAGGTGGCTCCACGTTGCCTTTGGCCCGGCCGGGTCCTGTGGGCAAAGACCCAGCCACCCCAGGCCTGGCTCCAGGATGGGGCCCTGGTGACGCTGATCTGGGCGACGTATCGAGCTTCGGTTTTGTCATCATAGGGCGTTTAACTACATTTCCCACAATGCAACAGAGGCGCACCAAGATTAGATTTTTCATCAGCGTTGTTATCATGACAACAAAAGTCAACTTTCAGATTCACATCAAACATGTCCACAGACGTGGACACAGAGAGACCAGGGTCAAACGAGTCTCTCTCCTCCGTCTGTAATGTTTATATGTTTATGTGTTTGTTTATATTTTTGTTTGTTTGTTTGTTTGTTTCAGGCTCCAGTCCTGTGGAAAGTCCTCGACACTTTTCTCCAAACACAGCGGCTCATTTCTCCTTCGTGTCGTCCAGAAGGTCTGACATCACACTTTATTTATCTTTATGTCTCTTTAATCATGTTTATTACCAGTCTATGTCTCTTTAATCATGTTTATTACCCTTCTATGTCTCTTTAATCATGTTTAGTTCCATTCTATGTCTCTTTAATCATGTTTAGTACCATTCTATGTCTCTTTAATCATGTTTAGTACCATTCTATGTCTCTTTAATCATGTTTAGTACCATTCTATGTCTCTTTAATCATGTTTAGTACTATTCTATGTCTCTTTAATCATGTTTATTACCCTTCTATGTCTCTTTAATCACATGTTAGTTACGTGTTTATGTCACGTGTTTGAGAGTCTGAGGGTAGAAACGTCTGAGTCTCTTAAACATGAACTTTAAACATTTATTTCATCTTTAGACTGGAGACTTTTGTACTGAACGTTCAGGTTTAAAGTGAGACTGATGATGTCATGTGTTTGTCCACAGCTCCAGCCTCAGAGACAGGTAACCCCGCCCACTCACACACATAACTCCTCCCACACTCACATAACTCCTCCACATTCACATAACTCCTCCCACATTCACATAACTCCTCCTCTTAGGTCTTACAATCACATCTGAGTGATATAAAGCCTTTTTATTTCTACAGACTTATTCTCCGTTCTTCTCTCTGTGGTTTTCTCGGAGCCAGGCTGCAGTGCATTCTGGGAGCTGTAGTTCAAATAGTTGTGTGCTTTTATTTAGAGATTCTCTGATCGATCAAACGCATTGATCACACGTCACACAAACAAGCGTCTTATAAAAACTGTGTTAAAGCGTCTGTTTGTTTGTCCTTTTCATTGCTCCATGTCGTCCCAGTTCAC
The DNA here is from genome assembly GCA_038363315.1 of Mugilogobius chulae. NCBI lineage: Eukaryota > Metazoa > Chordata > Actinopteri > Gobiiformes > Gobiidae > Mugilogobius > Mugilogobius chulae. The sequence goes on along the minus strand of JBBPFD010000715.1, from coordinate 272,488 downwards.
TCTGCTGCTCACGGACCAAACCAAACCAAACCAAACCAAACCTCCTCCTGCAGCAGATACAGTTTTTAAACACGCTGGTTTAAAGTTTTGTCCATCTAAAGCATAAATGAAGTGACGCTCAGGCTTTTCCCACTGCAGCCTCAGGACACACAAGCTCTCCTGGTTCATATGACGTTGTGTTTGTTTGAGCAGCTGGAGTCAAAAGTCTGGTCCACACACAGACTTGTACTGGACTTATTCTGACAGAGAACAGTCTAAACTCTGTCCCAGGTTTTAGTTCATACTGATACGAGCAATACTGATGCAGAAAAGTACTTCAAACCATTGTAAAAGTTGTTTGTGGAAAAATCTAGTCCTATTTGCACAATCACGCACATCAAAGTGTTTTTTCACTCTAATGCTGCGTTCAGACCAGACAGATTTTCCCAACTCGTGCGTCCGCCGCAGGTTTGAGCGTCCACTCTGCAGGACGCTGCGTTTTCATCTGCCTAAACGCTCGTCAACAGACGCCCCAGACACCAATACGCAGATACGCTTGAACGCTCAAGACGCAGGTTTACATTGACTCAACACTGAAAATGGAGCAAAGACGCCAAGACGCTGTCCGGTTATGCTGCGTTCAGATCAGACAATGTTAAGCGTCCAATTTCACACGTTGAAACAAATTTTGATGCAGAATATTTTGGAAGCTGACATCCCAACAGGCGCTCAAAACGTCCCAAAGCTCGTGGAGGCGTCGGGACAAGGACACTCTGAGGCCTCGAGAGCCAAACTCTGGCGTCGACGCCTTTGAGCCAAAGTGTCCACCGCAGGTTGGAGTGTCTACGAACTAGACACAGCTTCAGCAGATGTGCGAACAAGAGGATCGACGCTCTAGACACAGATTCTCTGGACGTCTCTAGACTCAGGTTTACGCTGACTGAACATGTGACCTGGACACTTCAACGCTCTGGTCTGAACGCAGCATTAAGCTTTGTTAAATAGGATCTACAAACACAGAGTTAGGTTTAGTTCATGTTTGACTCAGACCCTGAGGTTGTGTTGGTGTGAAAGAGCCTACAGTGTTCAGTTTGAACAGATAAACTCTTATAAATGTCTAAAGTGTTTAAAGTGTGTGATGTTTGTCTCAGGTGTGACGGTCGACGATGGTCTTTTGCCTCTTTACCTTCGTCTGGATACGAAAGTGTGAGTCATTTTACCACTCTAGTGTTGTTGTTGTTGTTGTTGTTGTTGTTGTTGTTGTTGTTGTTGTTGTTGTTGTTGTTGTCGTTGTTTACCTGTCTTGTTTGTGTTCAGTCCAGCTCGTCTCAGGACAGATTACACCAGCTGCCCTCCCAGCCCACGGCCGACGAGATCCTCTACTTCACCCGACACTTCAGCTCCAACAGAGACTCCGACGATCCTCCCAAGACCAGACCCAGGTCCAGGTCTCTGAGGTAAGACCAGACCCAGGCCCAGGTCTCTGAGGTAAGACCAGGCCCAGGCCCAGGTCCAGGTCTCTGAGGTAAGACCAAGACCAGACCCAGGTCAGTTTTCAGAGTTTTGGGTCAGAATAATGTTATTTTTGAGATGGGCCTGTTTCATCTGAACCCTACATCCATTTCTAATCCTCAGACCAACTCTTGTGGCGTTTACACATTTTCAGTCCAATAACAAACCAAACAATAGAACAACCCCCAAACCAGACGTGACAGAGTTTCATCAGACTGTCAATAGTTCACTGACCCCCGTTGGCCCTGGACAGAGGTTATTAGATTTTTGGTCTCTTTTTCGTCACTTTTTGCGGTCGTTAGAGGAACAAGACGACTAATGGTAGAGCGGTGACTCCAATAAGACTCTCCAGTGGCGATTCATTTTAACTCATTAAAACACGACGTATCTTCCTTGCGCTTTAGCTCCATCTAGAGGCGGGGAACACGACCACGCGCTGCAACAACACAAAGCTTATTGGATTTTTACATTACAAACCCTTAATCCGAAAGGCCTCAACGATGAGCTGTTGCTGAACGTGATGTTGTAATGTCTGAATTGTGTATACATATATTTTAGATGCGCTATATTGAAAAGGCGCTTTTTAAAAACACTTTTCTATTAATAAAATAAATACAATGCATTTATTGTAAAGTATTAATGTTGGAAAATAACCACAATAATTGTTATAATATTATTAAGATGTTGAAAACTTTATATTGTGGCTGAAATATGTGTATTATTTAATTTTTGTGGCGATTTCGGGTCTGATTGTACATGTGAACTTTTCTGGTGATGTGATTGGACACTTGGCCTGATGGGCGGTGCCTAACCTTTTAAAAAGTGAATGGAAGGGGTTGTCCTTATCATTTACCTGAAGAAGATCGAAGGACCGAAACGTCGTAATACATTTTGTAAGAGTGAGAGTTTTCTTCTTCTCTACGATTCTGGCCTTGAGCCTTTTCTCCTACACACCTGCAGTAGCGGCTCCTGACTCATTTCTTTGGAGGTGCTATGATCAATACATTGCCACTATCAAAACCAAATGCCCACAGTTATACTGTCTAATCAATCAAAATAATAGAATATCATTTTACACCACTAGGTGGCATTGACGTGTAATCAAATAACATGGGGCCAACCTGTGTCAATAAAACTATAAAGTCAAGATCCAGACCAGATGCATAAACAGGCTTTATATTTATAATAACATGTGTATTTGTTTCATATTTAAGACAATAAAACCAGCCTGAGAGCCACAGTAAACATGGACATGGAGCATGATTGAAAACAGGAACAGAAAATACACAACTCTGATTCTAACTTGACAAAAATACAGATTCTACATTCTCCACCTTCTGTTGTAATGTGTCTGATGTTTAGATTTAGTCTTGGGGGTCGTAGCTGTTATAAACGACTTGTTTGGGTGCCGAATATTCAGGGTTGGACTAGCACTAGACGTGCTCTCTGTTTGACTGACACATGAACGTGCCTTGCGTCGTCACGCAGACATACGTGTCGGCTCAGCGGAGAGGCAAGCACCCGTCCCATTAGTTTACATTGAAGGGCTGAAAACACTCTTGCATTAGATTCAATGGAAGCAGTGGGTGAGATTATAAGTCAGACTGAGATCCACCAAAAGAGGCGGGACTATGCACCGACAGACGAGAATAAGCTCCTCTGATTGGACAAGGATGTTTAATGGCATTTTAATCAAGTTTTAATCGGTTTTGATCAACTTTAACTTCACACCTCGCTCATTTTTTCCTCTTTTTGTTGGCGGTGCGTCGCACCTATCGCCCTAATGACGAGCCGCCCCTGCGCACCTGTCGTTTCTCAGGTGTGCAGAGTTTACTCTAAAGCAAGAGCGGTGACTCTAAACACCCTGGAGACACAAGACAACAGCGTCCATAGCTCCATCCCTCTCTGGTTCAGACAATCGTGTGTTTTTGGCTTCATTCTGGTGCCTTTTATAGAGAAGACTTGAGCACAGTTAACCAGCGGTAAAAGTCATAAACCACCTGTAATGCACTCTTTATGGTTCTCACCATCAGTCCTGACACTCCTCCTCTGGTTCTTCTTCTAAACTCTGAACCAAACGTGATTATCCAAACGTCAATCACAGTCTAAACACTGATCGGACAAACCTTAACTCTACTGATCGTGACTCCTGCAGACATCACGTTTATCTGACGTACAAACTTTTAGCATGAAGGAGGCTGGAGTGTCTGCTGCTGTAAACCTGTTCTGTTCTGTTCTGTTCTGTTCTGCTCCAGTCCAGGCCGAGCTCAAGTCTCCTACGACCACGAGATCCTCATGATGAACCATGTTTATAAAGAACGCTTCCCAAAGGTACAAATGTCCTTCTCTCCTTAGTCCCTCCTTCTGCCCCTCCTCTTCCTCAGGTTCTCATGTCCTTAGACCTTCCTCAGGTTGTGTCCGTCTGTCCGTCTGTCCTTCTGTCCTCCTTCACTCCTTAGTCCCCCTTCTGCCCTTCCTCAGGTCCTTCTGCTTTTCTCTCCTTATCTTCTTGTGTCCTCTGTCCTTAGACCTTTCTCAGGTTGTGTCCTCTGTCCTTGTGTCCTTCTATCCTCGTGTCCTTCACTTTTTCTGTCTTTCTGCTCTTCCTCTTCTTCAGGTTCTCTCCTTGTGTCCTCTGTCCTTGTGTCCTTTCACCTTCTCCCCTTCTGTCTTCGTCCTCGAACCCTCCTCAGGTTCTCTCCTCGTGTCCTTCTGTCTTCAGACTTTCCTCAAACTGAATCCTTCTGTTTTTCTGTCCTTGTATCCTTCCTCGGGTTCTGTCCTTCTCTCCTCCTGTCCTCTGTCCTTCTCTCCTTCCTCAGGTTGTGTCCTTGTGTCCTTGTCTCCTTCCTCACACTGCGTCCTTGTGTCTCAGGCCACGGCTCAGATGGAGGAGCGTCTGTTGGAGCTGTTGGAGCTTCTGTCCTCTGCTCCTGCTGCAGATGTTTCTCCTCCTGAAGGTGTCTCCGTGGACTCTGTGGACTCTGTGGACGCCGTGGACACTCTGGACTCAGCGGCGCCCCCTGTAGCAGACGCGGCGGTGCTCTCCGACGGCGTCCTCAGCTTCATCCAACACCAGCTCCTGGAACTGACCCGAGACCTGCTGGAGAAGAGCCAACAGAGACTGGTGACCTCCGGCTACTTCTGCGAGCTTCAGGAGAGTCTGGAGAAGCTTCTGCAGGAGGTGAGGAACTCCTGAGAGTCTGGAGAAGCTTCTGAGAGTCTGGAGAAGCTTCTGCAGGAGGTGAGGAACTCCTGAGAGTCTGGAGAAGCTTCTGAGAGTCTGGAGAAGCTTCTGCAGGAGGTGAGGAACTTCTGAGAGTCTGGAGAAGCTTCTGAGAGTCTGGAGAAGCTTCTGCAGGAGGTAAAGAACATGTGAGTGTCTGGAGAAGCTTCTGAGAGTCTGGAGAAGCTTCAGGAGAGTCTGGAGAAGCTTCTGAGAGTCTGGAGAAGCTTCTGCAGGAGGTGAGGAACATGTGAGAGTCTGGAGAAGCTTCTGAGAGTCTGGAGAAGCTTCTGAGAGTCTGGAGAAGCTTCTGCAGGAGGTGAGGAACTTCTGAGAGTCTGGAGAAGCTTCTGCAGGAGGTGAGGACATGTGAGAGTCTGGAGAAGCTTCTGCAGGAGGTGAGGAACATGTGAGAGTCTGGAGAAGCTTCTGCAGGAGGTGAGGAACATGTGAGAGTCTGGAGAAGCTTCTGCAGGAGGTGAGGAACATGTGAGAGTCTGGAGAAGCTTCTGCAGGAGGTGAGGAACATGTGAGAGTCTGGAGAAGCTTCTGCAGGAGGTGAGGAACTTCTGAGAGTCTGAGAAGCTTCTGCAGGAGGTGAGAACATGTGAGAGTCTGGAGAAGCTTCTGCAGGAGGTGAGGAACATGTGAGAGTCTGGAGAAGCTTCTGCAGGAGGTGAGGAACATTGACAGACAGGTTAACTCTTCATGTGTCTCTTCTCAGGCTCTAGAACGTTCCGACTAGTCCGAGCTCGTCTGGGTCACATGTTTAACTCTTTATGGTTCTCTTCTCAGGCTCTAGAGCAGGTTTAACCCCTCGTGTCCCTGTGTTCCAGGCTCTAGAACGTTCCGACAGCTCCGAGCTCGTCTGGGTCACTCACACGATCCGTCGGCTCATGATGATCATCGCTCGGCCCGCTCGGCTCCTGGAGTGTCTGGAGTTTGATCCTGGAGAGTTTTATCAGCTGCTGCAGGCGGCCGAAGGTCAGGCTCGGTCCGGGGAGGGCATCCGGAGCGATCTGCCGCAGTACATCATCAGACAGCTGGGTTTGGACCGCGGAGACCCAGAGCCAGGTCCTGATCCTATAAACGCTCGTCTTCTTCTGCTGTAAAAGTGTTTAATACTGAGCTGTGTTTCAGAGCTGAGCTTCGACCACGAGAACCCAGAGTCTGCAGAGAAACACCAGCCCAGCGAGGTCAGAACCATCGAGCTTTTACTCAGACTTTAGTTTGAGTTTAAACTGAACGTCTCCGTCTGTGTTTCAGAGCCAAACGTCTGCTTCAGCTGCAGCTCAGAACAAAGTCAGAACTCCACAAGAAGAAGACTTTGAGATCATCAAACTCATCTCCAACGGAGCCTACGGGTCAGTCCAGGTCTAGACCTGCTTTAGTCCTGTTTTAGTCCTGCTTTAGTCCTGCTTTAGTCCTGTTTTAGTCCTGGTTTAGTCCTGCTTTAGTCCTGCTTTAGTCCTGCTTTAGTCCTGGTTTAGTCCTGTTTTAGTCCTGCTTTAGTCCTGCTTTAGTCCTGTTTTAGTCCTGTTTTAGACTGTTTAAATCCTCTCTTCTCTTCAGAGCGATGTTCTTGGTGGATCTAAACCTTGTTCTTCTTTTCTGTTTCAGAGCGATGTTCCATGGTCTTTCTAGCTTGCTCTTCTTGTGTTCTTCTCATGTTCTTTTCATTCAGAGCTTTGTTCTTGGTAAACCTAAACCTTGTTCTTCTCTTGTTCTCTGCATATTCTTCTGTTTCTCTTTCACAGCGGTCTTCTTGATGGATCTAATCTCGGTTCCAATTGTGTTCTTATCTTGTGTCTGTTTGAGAGTGGTGTTCTTTGGTCTTTCTAACCCTGTTCTTCTCTCGTTCTTCTGTTTGTGTTTCAGAGCAGTGTTCTTTGTGTATTTAAAGCCCAATCTTCTTTCGTTCTTCTCCTTCAGAGCGGTGTTGTTTGATCTTTCTAAGCCCTGTTCTTCTTGTGTTCTTCTCTCGTTCTTCTCTTGTTTCTCTTCCAGAGTGGTGTTCCTGGTGTATTTTAAACTCATTCTTCTCCTGTCTTCCTGGTGGATCTAAACCCTGTTCCTGTCATGTTCTTCTCTCGTTTCTCTTCCAGAGTGATGTTCCTGGTGTAGTTAAGCTCGTTCTTCTCTTTCTTTTCCTCCAGAGCGGTGTTCCTGGTGGATCTAAACCCTGTTCCTGTCATGTTCTTCTCTCGTTTCTCCTCCAGAGCAGTGTTCCTGGTGGACTGTTCTTCTCTCATTCTTCATTTGTTTCTCCTCCAGAGCGGTGTTCCTGGTCCGCCACAGAGAAACTCGTCAGCGTTTTGCTCTGAAGAAGATCAACAAACAGAACCTTCTGCTGAGGAACCAGGTCCACCAGGCCTTTGTGGAGCGAGACATCCTGACCTTCGCCCAGAACCCCTTTGTGGTGTCCATGTTCTGCTCCTTCCAGACGAGAAGACACCTGTGCATGGTCCTGGAGTACGTAGAGGGTAAGAACCTGGTCTGAACCTGGTCTAAACCTGGTCTAAACCTGGTCTAAACCTGGTCTAAACCTGTGCATGGTCCTGGAGTATGTGGAGGGTAAGAACCTGGTCTGAACCTGGTCTGAACCTGGTCTAAACCTGGTCTAAACCTGTGCATGGTTCTGGAGTATGTAGAGGGTAAGAACCTGGTCTGAACCTGGTCTAAAACTGGTCTAAAACCTGGTCTGAACCTGGTCTAAACCTGTGCATGGTTCTGGAGTATGTAGAGGGTAAGAACCTGGTCTAAACCTGGTCTGACCTGGTCTAAACCTGGTCTGAACCTGGTCTAAACCTGGTCTGAACCTGGTCTGAACCTGGTCTGAACCTGGTCTAACCTGGTCTAAACCTGGTCTGAACCTGGTCTAAACCTGTGCATGGTTCTGGAGTATGTGGAGGGTAAGAACAGGTCTGAACCTGGTCTGTCTCTGGTCTCCGGTCTAAACCTGGTCTAACCCTAGTCTAACTCTAGTCTCTGGTCTCTGGTCTCAGGAGGAGACTGTGCCACTCTGGTCTGTCTCTGGTCTAACCCTAGTCTCTGGTCTCTGGTCTAAACCCGGTCTAACCCTGGTCTGTCTCTGGTCTCTGGTCTCTGGTCTAACCCCGGTCTAACCTCAGTCTCTGGTCCCAGGAGGAGACTGTGCCACTCTGGTCTTACTCTGGTCTGTCTCTAGTCTCTGGTCCTGGTCTGTCTCTGGTCTAACCCTGGTCTCTGGTCTCTGGTCTTACTCTGGTCTAACCCTGGTCTGTCTCTGGTCTAAACCCGGTCTAACCCTGGTCTGTCTCTGGTCTAAACCCGGTCTAACCCTGGTCTGTCCCTGGTCTAAACCCGGTCTAACCCTGGTCTAACTCTAGTCTCTGGTCTCTGGTCTAACCCCGGTCTAACCCTGGTCTCTGGTCTGAACCTGGTCTAACCTCAGTCTTTGGTCTCAGGAGGAGACTGTGCCACTCTGGTCTGTCTCTAGTCTCTGGTCTCTGGTCTAAACCTGGTCTAACTCTGGTCTCTGGTCTTTGGTCTCAGGAGGAGACTGTGCCACTCTTGTCTGTCTCTGGTCTAACTCTAGTCTCTGGGTCTCTGGTCTAAACCCGGTCTAACCCTCAGTCTTTGGTCTCTGGTCTTACTCTGGTCTAACCCTGGTCTGTCTCTGGTCTAACCCTGGTCTAACTCTAGTCTCTGGTTCCAGGAGGAGACTGTGCCACTCTGGTCTAACCCTGGTCTGTCTCTAGTCTCTGGTCCTGGTCTAAACCTGGTCTAACCCTGGTCTCTGGTCTCTGGTCCCAGGAGGAGACTGTGCCACGCTGCTGAAGAACATCGGAGCTCTGCCGGTGGAAATGTCTCGTCTGTATTTCGCTGAGACGGTTCTGGCTCTGGAATATCTGCACAACTACGGCATCGTCCACCGAGACCTCAAACCAGACAAGTGAGACCCTCTGCACCCTCACCCTGCACACATGGGCCCTGTTTGGTCCTGTTTGGCCCTGTTTGGCCCTGGTGTCGTGATTATTCAAGACAATAAATCCTATAAACAAATGAAAAAGAACCAAAAGAATCATTTTACGAGCAAAAATGTATTTAATATATAATTAATTCATTCTGGCTTCAGCTGCTTTAGTAGAAAATAAAAGCCGATATTTACATTTGTGATATTTAGAAACTTGTTATGAGTTTAAAATGTGAAATATTGGTTTGCAGCAGTGAGAAGTTTAATACTAGAAAACAGGTTAAAGCTAAAATAAACTGTGGCTAGATGTAGTTTTTCAGATTTATTCTTTCACAGTGGTCAAACTAAAGCATCCAAATGTATTTATCACAGTAAGTTTTCACCTACACAATGTTTGATTTCATAAACTGGTCACAAACTTTAGGAAAAGTGACGTAGACGAGAAAAAGTAAGGAACCAGATGAGAAAGGAAGAAAATGAAAGAGTCTCTGTTGTTTGAGCGCGACAACAGTAATCGTGATACTTTGTCTTGTAATAATCGTAACGCTAAAATAACACCGTGACATCCCAGACCTAACCAGACCAAACCAGACCAAACCAGACTAATGTGACCGATCCACGTAAAACCCACACGAGGTACCAGGTAGGAGGTGTGGTAGTATAAGAACCCACAAACACACTGGGCCAAGGGGAGCGTTCACTTTGGCTCAGTGTGTTTGTCAGTCGACCGTCGAGCAGGAGACCTGGGTTCAACTCCCGCTCAGGACGTGTGCAACATCAGACCGGTCACACTAAACTGTTCTGACAGTGATTGGACAGAGTTGGTTTGAGGTTGTGTCTCTGTCTAAAGCAGAGGAGGGTCAGTGTTAGAACAGTTTAGTCCAGGTCGATTCAACATAAAGGGACTGTACCTGATTTTTGCATCCTAAGAATGTAAACAAACAGAAATAATTAATTGTAACCTTTTCCTTCAGGCTACATGATTTCCTCACGTAGCTAATGCATTCTGAGCTTCAGAATTGTTCATCATGATGAGTTTTAATGTTTTTTCACAGCTTTAACAGCGAGGTGAGTCACTATGCTACAACAGTTAGCCACAATGCTAAAAACAAAAACAGAAAAAGCTGCACACAAACGGGATTTTATTAGACACAGACAGGACTTTTGGGGACTAATTTCCACCTGATTAGATACATTAACAAGGCATCAGTGCTAGGGGGAAACTGCTTTAAGTTATATTGTTAAAAAAATCAAGTACAGTCCCTTTAAGGCCCAGGGGCCAAGTCAGCCCATATCTGATGTCAAAATATTATAATATATATTTGATCAATTGAATGAAAGATTTTGTTGTAGATTTAAGTCTGGGTGATTCCACTTAAATGTCTTAATGTGTCATTAAGTGCTTGAACTAAGCATTAGTTATGTTGACTTAATCCAGTACTTCTCAAATAGTGGGGCGCGCCCCCCTGGGGGGCGTATGCGATGCCAGGGGGGCGCGTAACAGTCCACAAGATCGATAAGCTCCAGCCCTATCCGTCCTGAATCAGCGCGAAATTTTTCATAAAATCTGTCCCGTTCACGTGCCTTGTCTGCCCTGCTTTGATCGTGCTGCTGGTGTCGGTACTTTTGCCACGTCTCTCCGCTTGTGTGTTGTGTGCAGCGGTCCGGGCTTCTCGCGCACCGCGCCAGACACACACAGGTGAAAAGAACGGCCCAGACACCGCGCGCTCGCTCAACCGGGACAGAGCAGCGCCAATACGCTGCGATGTCGCGTGTCCGCCGGGTAAAACGCCTGATCTGCCACATCATTTCACCAACTTTACTCAACACAAACAGCTCTGATCACTTGTGGAATAAACAGCGCCCAGCGCCGCTTTCAAACCCTTTTCTATTAAGTCTGTGAAGCTGACTACACTGTAAAAATAACACTGCAAAAAATAATATTAACTTAGTTGGCTAGTTAATTGCTTTGCCAGTGCAAAATGTAAATGTACAAAATAAAGTTAATATTTGTTGAAATTTGTAGAAGTTGATACTGATTTTTTTTCTTTTATTTATGTTAAGAAGGATACACTTTTAGATTTACTTATACGCTTTTTTATAGATAATAATCAGATTTTTAGTCACCGCGGTGAGTAGGGGGGGCGTGAAATATTTCTCTTTCCCAGGGGGGCCCGGCAAAAAATAATTGAGAAGCACTGACTTAATCACATTTTACTGTCTGAAATAAGATTTGCCACATGGATCCTTTTGTCTGACAAAAAGAAAAAACAGACAAGAGATCTTCTTATGTCACTGGCCCAGAAGCCATGGAACCAATAGGCCTGGTTTGGGCTGAACTGGGCTGATCTGGGCTGAACTGGGCTGAACTGGCCAGAGGAAAAGGACAAATGATGACAAGTTCAAATGAGCCACTAGACTTTGGTTCAGGTTGTAAACTGTCACAGTTTGACTTTTCAGGAGGTTTGTGTTCAATCCTTTGAGTCTGGTTGTGATCGGTTTGTAATTGATCAGGACGATTGATCCAAAAAGATAAATTATAAACCTTTAAAGAGAAACTGAAGCAGAGAGAAGACGGACTGAAGAAACTAAACAAACAAAGTGTAAACAGACACGACTCTAACCTCGTCTGAAACCTGGGTCTCATACATGTGTGTTTCAGTTTATTGATCACAGTTTATTGATCATGTGTGTTACAGTTCATTGATCATGTGTGTTACAGTAATTGATCATGTGTGTTTACAGTTTATTGATCATGTGTGTTACATTGATCTCAGTTTATTGATCACATGTGTTTCAGTATTGTCAGTTCATTGATCAACAGTTTTATTGATCATAGTGTTTACAGTTTATTGATCTACAGTTCATTGATCACAGTTTATTGATCATCAGTGTGTAATTGATCAGTTATTGATCAGTTTTAATTGATCCTATGTGTTACAGTTTATTGATCGTGTGTGTTACAGTTCATGATCACAGTTTATTGATCATTGTGTGTTTACAAGTTTTTTGATCATGTGTGTTACAGTTTTGATCACGTCGCTGGGACACATTAAACTCACAGACTTTGGTTTGTCGAAGATCGGTCTGATGAGTTTAACCACAAACCTGTACGAAGACCACATCGAGAAGGACGCACGAGAGTTTATCGATAAACAGGTATCATATATATATAATATATATATATATATATATACACCTGTAATATACACACACATACACCCCACACACACGTATACAACCACACACACGCACATATACACCAACAGATCCACCACATCAAGAAGGACGCACGAGAGTTTATCGATAAACAGGTATCAATATTTATATATACACACACACATCTGTAATATACAACACACACACATATATACACCTGTAATACACACACATATACACCCCACACACACGTATACAACCACACACACCAGATATACAGCAACAGATCCACCACATCGACAAGGACGCTCCAGAGTTTATCGATAAACAGGTATCAATATATATATATATACACACACATCTGTAATATACAACACACACACATATATACACCTGTAATACCACATATACACCCCACACACACGTATACAACCACACACACACCAGATATACACCAACAGATCCACCACATCGAGAAGGACGCTCGAGAGTTTATCAATAAACAGGTACAAATATTTATATAAACTCCTATAATAAACATACACACATACATATAGACCATATAGACCAGGTGCACTATTGTTTATTCTTCAAACTGATGACTGCAGGTCCTCTCAACCAAACAGCTACCTTGTTAAAGGGACTGTACTCGATTTTTTTGCAACAAGATAACTTAAAAGCAATTCCCCCTCTAGCACTGATGCCTTGTTAATGTATCTAATCAGGTGGAAATTAGTCCCCAAAGTCCTGTCTATGTCTGTAGAGTCAGTTCTTTTCCAATGGTGACTGAGAAGATAAGTCTGACGCTCCCACCAAAAATAATTAATGTCCACAAAAAAGATTTGTTCAAAAAATGTAAATTTAAATTTATTTGAGGCAAAAGCAAAAACCAAACAAACAATATAAATAAGGATGGGGCAGATAAATTAGGATTAAATCATAAATGAAGCAGCAGGTTAAAATGCAGGCCCTGGAGGTCCAAAAAACTGTCTCTTCCTGCTGCAGCCACACCTCCATGTTGCCACTTCCCCTCTTTATCAATGTTCTCCTTTAGATTCTCCTTTAGTCCAACAGATGGAGACAAAACAAATATATTTGTTTTCCTTTTCTTGATTGGCTCCTACAATGTCTAATAAAATCCTGTTTGTGTGGCAGCTTTTTCTGTTTGTAGCATTGTGGCTAACTGTTGTTAGCATAGTGACTCACCTCGCTGTTAAAAGCTGTGAAAAAACATTAAAACTCATCATGATGAACAATTCTGAAGCTCAGAATGCATTAGCTACGAGAGGAAATCATGTAGCCTGAAGGAAAAAGGTTTACAATTAATTATTTCTGTTTGTTTACATTTTTAGGATGCAAAAATCAGGTACAGTCCCTTTAAATTTGCCGACGACCCTGTTCTCTTGTCTTTGCTCTGGTAACGCACAGTCTGAAAGTCAGCGGTTCAGGACTTTGTGAGCCGCTGTGAAAGATCTTTGAACAAAAGCAAAGATTCTCCAGTAAACAAAGAAAAGCGTTGTACAGCGTCGCCAGTAGAAACTCTGAAGGATTCACTCTTTTATAACATTTTCCTTCACTGTTGATTCTCAGCCTTTTCTTTTCAAGACAGAATCTCCTGATGAACATTTCTGAAGTTTGTTCTAAAATTATTGATCCTGTGAGAGCTCCGCCCACTTTGTGTGACGATCAAACTGTGAGGGACAGTTACCGCTCCTTTGAATGACTTCCCTCTGCTCAACAAAAAACAGCAGCACATACAGGAGAGAGGGTAACATCGCCCTCTAGTGCCCATGTGCAGGACAGAGCCGTGTGCACTTTGTTTTAGGCAGACATATAGAGTGTTTGATTGATTGATTGAATTGAACATATCCACCACATCGAGAAGGACGCACAAGAGTTCAACAAACAGTTCTTATTTGAAATACTGGAACCAAACATTCTGTACTTTCAGTGTAATTTTATTTACTTCTGCATGGTTCCACAACAAACACCGCCTCACATTTTAACTCGTACAGTTTCAGCCCAAACATGTCAAAAAGGTAAATACAACTCACTAAAAATAGTCTGAATAGAAGAAGTAAGTTTCTGCTGCTCCTCGTGAAGATGAGATGAATGGAGGTTCTAAACGTCCTGTGAGGATCAGTTCATTCTCCCTCTCTCCTCCTCAAGAGAGAAGTCACTCCTGAAGTCATCCTGAGGCAGCATTATGTCTGTCTCTCTCTCCTGTCTCTCTGTGTCTGTTTCTTTCTCTCTCCTCTCTCCTGTCCTTCTCTCTGTCTCTCCTCAGGTGTGTGGAACGCCCGAGTACATCGCCCCGGAGGTGATCCTGCGGCAGGGCTATGTCTCTGTCTCTCTCTCTCTGTGTCTCTGTTGCTCTCTCTCCTCTCTCCTGTCTCTGTCCTCAGGTGTGTCTCTTACCTGTCTCTCTGTCCCTCCTCAGGTGTGCGGGACACCCGAGTACATCGCTCCAGAGTGATCCTGCGGCAGGGTTATCTCTCAGTCTCTCTCTCTCTCTGTGTCTCTGTTGCTCTCCCTCCTCTCTCTGTCTCTGTCTTCAGGTGTGTGTGTGTCTCTTACCTGTCTCTCTGTCCTCTCAGGTGTGCGGGACACCCGAGTACATCGCCCCGGAGGTTATCCTGAGGCAGGGCTATGTCTCTGTCTCTCTCTCTGTGTCTCTGTTGCTCTCCTCCTCTCTCCTGTCTCTGTCTTCAGGTGTGTGTGTGTCTCTTACCTGTCTCTCTGTCCCCAGGTGTGCGGACACCCGAGTACATCGCTCCAGAGGTGATCCTGCGGCAGGGCTACGGTAAACCGGTGGACTGGTGGGCCATGGGAGTCATTCTGTACGAGTTCCTGTTGGGCTGTGCTCCGTTCTTCGGAGACACTCCAGAGGAACTGTTCGGACAAGTCATCAGCGGTACGTCCCTGTCAAACACACCTGTCACTGCACCTGTTAAACACCTGTCACACCTGTCTACACCTGTCACACCTGTCAAACACACCTGTCAAACCTCACTGTCACTGCACCAGAGGAACTGTTCGGTCAAGTCATCAGCGGTACGTCCCTGTTAGACACACCTGTTATACACCTGTCACTACACCTGTCAAACACACCTGCACCTGTCACTCTGCACCTGTTATACACCTGTCTGCTCCTGTCTGCACCTGTCAGTCTGAACATTTCCTCACACAGTCTGTTTCTCCCGTCTCCTTAGTGTCGTCTGGAGTTTTCAGGTGGTTAAGAGTCTTTGGTCAGATCCAGATCTCAGAGACTGAGAAACTTCAGGAAGCAGAGATCTGGTTGAGGAAGCGAGTGTCCCTCTCAGACTAGTCTCTTCTCCTCCTCTCTCGTCTCCTCTCTCGTCTCCTCTCTCGTCTCCTCTCTCGTCTCCTCTCTCGTCTCCTCTCTCGTCTCCTCTCTCGTCTCCTCTCAGAGATCTGGTCGTAACAGTGTTTGTGTGTTTGTGTTTCAGAGGAGATGGTTTGGCCTGAAGGAGACGACGCTCTGCCTTCAGACGCTCAGAACCTCATCAGTGAACTTCTGAGACAAGACCCTCTGGAGAGACTGGGAACAGGTACTAAACCAGGTCTAAAACAGGTCTAAACCAGGTCTAAAACTGGTCTAAACCAGGTCTAAAAACTGGTCTAAAACAGGACTAAACCAGGTCTAAACCAGGTCTAAAACTGAACTAAAACTGGACTATAACACGACTGAGACAGACCCTCTGGAGAGACTAGGAACAGGTACTAAACCAGGTCTAAAACTGGTCTAAAACTGGACTAAACCAGGTCTAAACCAGGTCTAAAACTGGACTAAAACTGGACTATAACACGACTGAGACAAGACCCTCTGGAGAGACTGGGAACAGGTACTGAACCAAGTCTGAACCAGGTCTGAGACAAGACTCTCTAGAACAGGGGTGGCGAACCTGAGGCTCGCGAGCCACATGCAGCTCTTGACCAATCAGAGCGCAGCTCTTTTGCCTTTTCAGAAACATTTGCGCCTCCACACGCTCTCTCTCTTTCTCTCCCTCCTTCGGAAGCAGCAACTGTCAGTGCAGCGTTAAAGCCGCGTGAGAGTCTGTAACACAAACACTCGCTCAGCGCTGTCATTTATACTGAGGTTTGGTCACTCGGAGCCGCTGTGCTGCTGCTCTGTCCTCTGCCCTGTGAGATCATGGTTTAATCCATGACTGTGCGTAAAGCAGAGCGGGAAAATCAAGTCAGGAACAGAGACACGAAAATGTTGACGTGCGCTGCGATTCAAAGCAGGAAAAGACTCGTATTAAGTGACGAACTGCACTGCTCCTGCTTGTAGAACCCGGTGCCGCTAGAGCTGCGCTGACACGCAGGACCAACCCGGGGCTCTGTGGAGCTTTATGCACTGAATGAGTCTGTTCATTTTGGGAGGAAACGCGCCAGTGCGGGCAAGAGGCCTGTTAGTTACGAATGGTAAAGAAACGGAATGAACACGGAAGGAGAGACGCGGTTGTAGTGGCGCGCATGTACGTGGTGCGCATGCGTGTAGCGCGCGTGCACAATATGCGCGTGCACAATATGCGCGTGCACATGGTGCACGTGTAGAATGACTTATAATTTTCTATCCCCCTTCTGTTTTTTTGACAAATCGCACCCTGAATATAAGAACCTTTAAAGGGGGCTCATCTAACATGAAAAATGTAAATTGATATTAGAATTTGATAATAATTATATTGTTAATAAACTGACTCATGTCTTTTTTAATTATAGTAAAATTAGGGCTGTCAAATGAGTGCATTAATTGAGATTAATTAATTACAGACATATTAATCGAGTTAATTTTTTTAATCGCATTAATCTATTTTAAATCTTTAACTGGTGATGAGTAACAACGAGACCAAAATAAAGAAGCAGGTGAGAGTTATTGGACTGATGAACGAGAATGTTATGTTCAAACACTTCCTAAAGTCTTATTTTTTGCATAATATTAATATTTCCATCTGCAACAATAATGTCATTCATTAAACTGGATAAAAACAAAACAAAAACACTTAAGTTGAGTGTTTTTCACAGTAATTTGAAGTGAGAATAAAAATATATTAATCAGATTAATTAATTACAGATCATAATTAATTAATCTCTCTATTTTTTTAATCGCTTGACAGCACTAAATAAAATTACATCACATGTTAAAAACATCTAAAACTCACCAAAAAGCAGGAAATTGCACAGAATTTGAAACAATTCTCTTGGGGGAGAATTCCCCCAGACCCCCTGAACTACATCAACACCATGTTATAGTGAATATATATCTTTAATAAAGAGCTTACCGTGTCTGTGTCTAAATGTAATTCAATCAAAATGAATTTCGCCCCCTGGTGGTGGCATTGGGTCGATTCAAAGATGACGGCTGAACATTTCGGCTCTTGGCCTCTGACCAGTTCACCAGCCCTGGTCTGGACAGACTCGAAACAGGTACTGAACCAGGTCTGAACCAGGTCTAAACCAGGTCTAAACCAGGACTGAGACAAGACCCTCTGAACCAGGTCTGAACCAGGTCTAAACCAGGTCTAAACCAGGACTGAGACAAGACCCTCTGAACCAGGTCTAAACCAGGTCTGAACCAGGTCTAAACCAGGACTGAGACAAGACCCTCTGAACCAGGTCTGAACCAGGTCTAAACCAGGACTGAAACAAGACCCTCTGAACCAGGTCTGAACCAGGTCTAAACCAGGACTGAGACAAGACCCTCTGAACCAGGTCTGAACCAGGTCTAAACCAGGTCTAAACCAGGACTGAGACAAGACCCTCTGAACCAGGTCTGGTCCAGGAGGAGCTGTCGAGGTTTATCTCGTCTCTTCAGTGTTTGTGATGATCATAATAAAGATTTATTAATATATTTTCGTTTGTACAGGACGAGCTGTGGAGCTTCAGTGTTTGTGATCATATGATATTAATGTTTTAATTTATATATTTGTGTTTTAGTTTAGTTTAGTTTAGTTTATTAGTTTATGTATCAGGAACAGTGCACAAAAAACATTATCCTATACAAAAGAGGAGAGATGCTTGTGCCAGGTTAGAGCAAAGTTGCTAATTTCCACCTGGAGTCCCTGGACAGGTTGTTGTTAAAGATGGCGTACATGCCAATAAAATACATTATTTATGTACAAAAGTAGTTAAATCATTCTCTCATCCAATCATGCATTTCATAAAACTTCATGCACTTCAACAAGACTGTCACACACATCCAGACACTATTTACATTATTTACACTCATACAGATACAGTTTAATGTGTACATGTTTGTTTGTCTAAAAGCCATTTCTTGGTCAGGCGTGTAAACGTTTTATAATCTGTACATGAGATAATCTCATGTGGTAGAGTGTTCCATAGGCTTATGGCCTGATAAGAAAATGATGACTGACCAAAAGAGGTTCTGCATCTTGGAACACTACACTCTCCTCTGACACTTGATCGTGTGGCTCGGCAGCTTTTTTCAGATGTAAGCATAACAACATTTCTCAGTGGGGGGGCAACGACGTTATGAATAATTTTGAACAACATTACAATGTTATTAAATTTAATTAGATTTTCAAAATTTAACATTTTATACTTAATAAGAATGTGGCAGTGATGGTGCCGATTAGATTTTTTATCATGAATTTTTAAGGCCCTTTTATATAATGTTTGGATTGGCTTAAGAATAGTTTTACTCACCTGTGACCAGCTTGTTTGACAATATCTAAGATGTGACATAATCATTGCATTTAAATACATATATGAGGCCTCAGTAGTTAAAAATTTCGAATATGCTTAAAATTAATCAAGTTGAACTTAAGTGTATTTTGTAATTTTTTTACGTGACTTCTAAAAGTAAGTTTTGTGTCAAGTATTAAACCTAAATATTTAAATTCATTTACATTCTTCACAGTTTGTCCATTGACTAAAATTTGATGCACTTCAAGGGATTTACGCTTATTTGAAAAAAACATCGACACAGTTTTATCAATATTTAAAGTAAGGCAAGAGTTCTGAAGCCATTTTGAAACTTTTTCCATTTCCCTAGTCAATTTATCTGTGACCTCCAGCTCATTCTTTCCATAAGTGAAGAGCACTGTATCATCAGCATACATTATTATATCGACATCAGTGCACACACTAGGGAGATCATTGATATAGATGCTAAAGAGCAGGGGTCCAAGAATAGACCCCTGAGGTACACCCATTGAGGTTACTCTAAATGGGGACAGACTGTTGCTAACCCTAACACATTGACGTCTGTCACTTAAATAAGATTTTATCCATTTTTGAGTGTGCATGGAAAGGTTGTAGTATTCAGCTTATTAAGGAGTATCTGGTGATTAACAGTATCGAAGGCTTTACGAAGATCAAGGAAGACTGCCCCCACTACCCTTCCCTGATCAACATGTGTCCTAATCATTTCAACGAAATAGCAGCAGGCTAAATCAGTTGAGTATTTTTGTCTAAACCCAAACTGCATTGGGTGTAGAAGGGAGTTTAAATCAAAATGTTCAGTTAGCTGCTTTTGAGGCAAGTGCCTCCTCTTCAGGAGGAGCTGTGGAAGTGACTGTCTTCTCTGAAGTGTTTGTGATGATGATGATGATGATGATGATGATGATGATGATGATGATGATGATGATGATGATGATGAAGAAGATTATGATATAATGTATATTTTTGGTCATACAGGAGGAGCTGTGGAGGTGAAGCAGCACGAGTTCTTCTCTCATTTGTACTGACATTTACTGACGACTAGCAGCGAGTTATCTTACTCGGCGTATCCACGACCTGGGGTTTTACGACAGTTCGCCATTGACGGGGCACTCAGCGTTACTTTCGACGTCGCTGCGACGGTTATATGTCCCTTGAACCACCCACATGCTTACACCCCCTCACCACTACTGCGACATTTATTATCTCATCACCACATCACTGCACCACGATCCCATTAGACCTGGCTACCAAACAACACCTAAGCACACACAGAGTTCTACGACCAACCTGTGGATGTCTGGAGCCCTGGTTGCAAGGGGGTTACGCGCTTACTTCGCTACGTGTGTGTGCGATACATCAGTGTCTACATCACTGCAACTCTTCGACGCTATCATACGACCTTAGCGCTATCTGACTGTATGTTACCACTACAAACGTTCCACCCGTAACCCGTACCTGTGTGTTCTGCAAAGCTCCTTGATACCACAGACCAAGCGCGTGGAGTTGAAGGGGTACGAGCTACTCTGGATCGTAGAGGGAGGCCCACGAGCGAATGTATACCTGACCTCACCTCCTTTCTGAAACCGAACCCTATCCGCTCCCTGTCCTACCAATATTGAGCAGACCAACAACGTGGACACCACCAACTCCCCCACTGATCTCTTGACTGATCTTTGACACAGCACGGTCTGGGTTTAGGACTCGTTTACTGTACAAGCCACTGCATTACTTATCAGATCTTGCTCGCGAAGTTTCATCACTAATTCGTCAGCGAATACGCTTGAATAGACATCAGACTTCAAGGGAGAGCTCTGACGCATGCAGGCACTTCCCCTACGCGTGCTCTAGACTTCTTCACTTCTGTTCAGCCCTTCTGCTTTGTTTACAGGTCGGATACATCTTCGGATCTCGGAGTTAAGAGACGACGTTACTTCGGACTGTGAGATCCTATCATCACACTGTGTGACACTATTGCTACTTTACTAATTACTAACGTAGCATGCTCACACGATACAACGTGACCTTTTACACACGCAACATGTACGTAGCAAGATTCAACTTCTATTCGGTGGTTTGCCTGGATGACTCTCGTTTGTATATCGCTTGACTCGTAGTACAGCTATATATATTTTTTCTTACTACTCCCATCCCTCATAACACACTTACTTAGCATGACCCAACAACACACAACTCTATCCTAGATAGTGCTATCTTAAGTATCTTAGCTATAGACTACTATCTACCAGGCTGGGCGTAGAGAGGAACACGAGTTATTTCGACTGTGAGGAACTTACACACACACCACACCAACACCTACACCCTGTACAAGCAACCACTAACCCACATTGCGACACCTGCTCAACCACAGAACGCTCTTGGGTCCCCAAACCAACACAGAACATCACAACTCTGTCATTTAGGGACCTCGCTATTTTCCCAATTTGTTCCTTTACCGTTACTCCGGGCTCTTCCCGGTCGAATAATTCGTTTACCAACCTGTTAACGCTTGTCACTTCTTTTATTGCTGTTCATTTTCACTGGCACTTTTTATAATCTAGACACAGCAGACGTCACGTGGCACCGGCCTTTAACTGGGCACACACGACTCCCCTTGAACGAGCCTCTACGTAAACACTTGTTTTTCTTATTGCGCATTTATGGCCTTGTCTTATAAAACTATCTTCTCACATTGAAGCGTGCTGTATTAGAGAGATTTGTTTAGCTACTCAGTTTGAGCTGAAATTTATGATCCTCTCTCAGTGTAAGTCGCTCGGGCTCACGCTGCCTCTTCAGTCTACTCTAACGTGATCGCTCTCATCGTTTCACTCGACCGGTCTGTGCTTCCTGAACTGTACTGAGCTTTTCTTCATTAGCTCTTTCGTTTGGTCGCTCGTGCTGCTGTCATGGTCCACTAGCTCTCTCGCTGCCTGACTACACCGAGAGCCTTACGGAATCATCGGAGGATTCAATCGTCAACGGGGGATGTGAATGCGAATTTGAATCGAAATCTGTGACCTACTCTGTCTTTTTCTCTTACTTACTTCGTCTTCTTCGCTAGTCTTACACACATGTGTTCGATATACTCACAAATTAAATAAGGCACAACTGTTCATTTTTTGCAGCCCTGTTATATATCACAAGATATTCAATGCTCAAGCCAAGATGATCCTGAGTGGACAGTTTTACCCCGCACAAGTTTCATGTTTTCTGATTTAGCTTGATTATTTCTCTCGCAAACTAGTTTTGATTAGGTTAATATCGTGACGTGTTTATTATTGTTTTACTAGATGTTGGATACATAATCTGCCTTTTTTTTGGTCTTCTTATTTTATTGAAGCGGTCGCGATTTGTTCGCTCGCCTTAATCGATGTTGGGGATAGATAATTTGTGTATAAAGTCGATTAATTGTATATTCCTATTCTGGACTCGAACCCTCGCGGTGCTTACGTCGTGCATTATTGTGCACGGCGCATACGTGTCTGTGCAGCTTGCTGCTCGTCATATCATGTCCTGTCGTTTCACTAGGCACCTTCATCAAAAACAGGTTCTTCCGATGCGGCCGCTATCACAAGGCCGTACGCCGTGCTGTCCCAATATCTCGCATCTCAAACGAAGCGTTTGTTTTCTGGTGAGCCGGTTTCGCGACTGGCTTCCGTATCCACGATTCGACATACCGCGTAACTGAGACGAGTAGCCTCGTTCGGCCTGCGGCCCACTATCGCGACTTTTCAGAGTTAAGTAATGGACGTCCTTGTGCCGCTGTCCACCAGAAGAGTGAACTGAGCCATACCTAGTCAGAGTGGTGCACTCACAGTAGTGTACCGACCCCGACGCGGCCCGGCTTTGCGTCCTGCGTCGTCAGCCGCAGCCATCTAGCGGCAACCGCGGCTTCTACAGCAGGCAGCAGCTGCAGCTTCGCGATTACACTTAATACTCACTCAGCCTTGTGACTCTTTACTCAGGCTGCTTTTGAAATCGACATGCCAGCAGCTCTCCCAGGCAAGTTGAATGCCCAGTCTGTTTTCACTTCTTTTCCGCGTGCCCTTAATCCTGGTTTATCCAGGTTGGAAATAATCTTCGATTCTCTTGCCCCGCAGGTTGCATTATTATCTGTCCTCCGTAACATCTCATGTGTATTAGAACCAGTCACTAGATTTTGTCTTCCAGCTCCTGTGAGTCGAGAGGACAGTAAACGACGCTGTGCTCATAGCGCTGCGGGCTTTAACCGACTGATCTTTTATTTGTCGGCATCTGCCAGAACATACAGTATCCTCAGAGACTGCTGTGGCTCGGGGCAGTTGAAGGCCGCATCTTGCTGGTAGTCTGTGTTACAATAACTTCTCTATATGGGCCTTTAACGCTGCGCTCAGCCTGTTACAATATGCCTGCGTTACCGAAGACAGGGTACAGATGCATGTAAGGTGAGACAGATCGAAAGACTCCAGTAAACTGGGTGGGTGGTTGTGGAGGCGCAATAACTCGTTTCTGAAAGGCAAAGAGCTGCGCCTTAGAGTTGGTCAAAGGCTGCAGGTCTTTGCGGGTGCGCGAGTGGGACTGGGGTAGCCGCCCACGGGCGGCATTTTGCCAGGGGCGGCATTGCCGAGAAAAAAAAAATCAAAAGTCCTTCATCAGCGCCAGACGCATGCAATCTAATACAGTTAACAGGTCAAGCTATACCAGGAGAAACAGCACCCTCTACTGGCGGCCGCGTCCCTTCACAAACAGTTCTTGGTCATGAGCTGTGTCATAACACGCTGATCCTGCAGAGGGCGATACGTGCACAGTCTGTTTGGTTTTACTTTTTTTTCACAGCCGCAGATTCTTCAATATTAAGTTGTTAGCGGCAGACTGCTCCGTCTTCTGTAAACTTTATCCGGTTATCACTTTATTAATGCGATGGATCTGTTTAACAGTGAAAATAAAAGGCTGCTGTCTTTGTTTTTAACACAAATCCTCCGCCGTGGAAAGGACGAGCTCTGAATCACCGCAGTGTTGGACAAACATAAACTTTCACAGAGTTTTTTGATCAAACAGCGCTGTGTTTCTCCAGGTTAGTTTTGATCGGCCTCAGCAAACATGTTTTGTTTTTCTGGTGTAACGGTGCTGCGTGTCTGAAGCCTTTTGGACAAAACAACTCAGTCTGTGTGGATTATTTTGGCTTTGTTTATCACCCAAGTCCCTCCTCTAGAGCCGCTGCAGCAGGTATGTAACCCGGGGTCCTGTGGGTTTTAATTTGCGTCATGAGTTAATGAGAATAAATAAACACGAGTTAATGCAAACAAATAACACTGCGTTTCCAGCTTTCAAAATTTGCTTCAGCCGTTATGTGCATAAAACAAAATCCACCTCTAGAGAGCGTATAAACTTTTATGCGCATTAGGGATTCTAAATGTGATATTGGCCGTTTCCACCTCCCAGGACTTATTCGATACTTCTTAATGTGCATTAAAAACAAGGGAGTGGAAACGCTAGTCGTCTCTTTAGTCATAGATTTTTCATTTGCATGTGCAATGAGACGGTCAAAACCTTCAGGTACTCAGTTTAAAAAAAAGAAGAATAGAGAAAAAAGGATAAAGGTATAATGACTTTTGCCCAACTGTCATAATTATTATTTAGCCTGCCTGACTAGCACACTAATTCTCCATTTTAATATCAAGAAGAAGGTTCAGAAGCTGTAATGCTGCTGAGTTCATTGTGATTATTAAAAATCACATATTACTGACAGATTGTTACCACTTTTTGACAGATGTGGATATACAATAATTGTAAAAATAATTAAAGCCGCAAGCGGCATTCCAACGGTCTCGGGGCGGCTAGGGGGGTTTGGGGGGCGCCAGAGGAGCTTGTTCGCCCAGGGAGTCATGCAGGCCAGAACCGCCTCTGGGTTAAAAACATTCCTATCACTCATTTAAAGCTTTTAATTTGACTCTAGACTCAACAGGATCCAGTGAAGATGTTTTAGTACTGGGGTAATGTGTTCTCGTTTTTAGTACACGTTAGTTTTTATTGAGCTTTTAGGACACGCTGCAAGCAGGGAGTTACAGTAGTCTAACCTCGACGTGACAAAGGCATGGATTAGTTTTTCAGCATCATTTTTAGGCAGTAGATTTCTAATTTTGGCAATATTTCACAAGTGAAAATAGTCAGTTTTGCACGCTTGACTAA
Source organism: Mugilogobius chulae (assembly GCA_038363315.1). Taxonomy (NCBI): domain Eukaryota; kingdom Metazoa; phylum Chordata; class Actinopteri; order Gobiiformes; family Gobiidae; genus Mugilogobius; species Mugilogobius chulae. The sequence goes on along the minus strand of JBBPFD010000715.1, from coordinate 247,781 downwards.
TATGTGCTTTGAATGAGAGCTCTTGGTCAAATAAGACTCCAAGGTTTCTTACAGTCGAGCTGGAGGCTACACTGACATTGTCCAGTGTGATTATCTGCTCAGTTAGAGAGTCTTGTAAGTGTTTAGGGTTTAGAGTAAAATCACTTCTGTTTTATCAGGATTAAGGAGGAGGTTGTGGTGCAGAGTTATTGATCTGGTTTGATTGATAAGTCTTGTGTGTCTCAGCTCGCTCCGATCGGTTCCATCATCTGGACTCTGAGGAAGACGACGACACCAACGATGAAGACACAGTGGAGATCAGACAGTTCACCTCCTGCTCCCGAGGTTTAACAAGGTATGAACTGTTGTCTGTGTGGGCCTCAGAAAGAACTCAGCAAACTCAGAAATATAACCACAACGCAGCCAAAGAACTCAGGAATATAACCACAACACTCAGACAGTTCACCCCCTGCTCACCCAGGTTCAACAAGGTATGAACTGGTCTGTGTGGGCCTCAGAAAGAACTCAGCCAGAAAAGTCAAGAATATAACAACACAACCACACACTCAGAAAGAGAAGCCGTTGTTCAGCTGTTCACACAAAGGACTTTAACAAAAGAGAGTCCAGGTCCTGTTTAGTTGAAACAATCGATCGATAGAGTCTTAGTCAAAAACAGTTTGTATCAGTGGACAAAGTGTTTTATTCAGATTATAAGTATTTAGAACAGTAATAATGGGAAGTGTGTTTGGTAAAAATGTGGGAGAAAACTATTGAGTTCTTCTGACATTTTATAAATAAAAACACAGTTAGCTCTTCATTATTTTTTCTGTTGCATAAACTCCTCTCTCTCCTTTCTCCCCTCTCCTCCTCTTTTCTCTCTCTCTCTCTTTTCTTCTCTTCTCTCTCTCTTTCCATCCCTCCTCCCTCTCCTCCTCTTTTCTCTCTCTCTCTCTCTTTTCTTCTCCAGGTTTACTCGAGTCTGGAGCGTCTGTCTCTGGCTGAAGACAAAAAGACTCCTCCTCTGTCCAAACGCAGCCTGAGCGACGACAAAGAGCGACTGAAGAGCCGAGACTGGCTCCTGGGATCTCCTGAGATGTGAGTCTGGGTCTGGGTCTGGGTCTGGGTCTGGGTCTAGGTCTGGGTCTGGGTCTGAGTGTGTGTATGTGTGTGAGGGGAAGAGACTCTGGGACCTGGTCTGGATCCATGTACAGACCGACAAAGAGCGACTGAAGAGCAGGGACTGGCTCCTGGGTCTGAGGGGGGCTCTGGGACCTGGTCTGGACCTGGTCTGGACCCATGTGCAGAGTCCGGTTCTCTGGAGGAAACATCTCAGATCTCCAGGTTTGATCAGGGCTGGAGCTGGAGGAGGATGTTTGTGGTTTTATGGGGAAAATTAACCCTGACAAGTGTTTCAATGGGACAAGACCATGGACGCTCTTAACCAGCCTCAGGTCCAAGCCTTGTCTCCTCTCATGTCTCTTGTCTCTTTGTCTCCTCACTCACTCTCATGTCTCCATGTCTCCTTGTCTCTTGTGTCCTCAGCCTGAGGAAGCGTGTGTCCCTCTCAGACTCGTCTCACACTGAGAGTGACTCTTCTCCTCCTCTGACGGTTCGACGCTGTGGTCCTTAAAGCTCCGCCACGTCAGCCACGTCAGCCACATGCCCCGGTTCCACATCAACGACGACGACGGTGAGTTTACACACACATATACACACGTCACATAAACACGTCACACATCCCACATACACACACTAGTCACACACACGTCAGCCACATGCTCGGTTTAACATCAACGACAACGACGGCGGTGAGACGCTTTACACATACAGTATATTTACACACATGCGCACGTCACACATTAACACACATCACACTCACATACATACACACGAACACACACATGTCAAATACAGCCACATGTCTCGGTTCCACATCAACGACGACGACGGAGGTGAGAGCTTTACTTTTATCTAAACTCAACAAAGACCTGCTTCAGACTCAGACTCTGTGATCCACACTAAAGGCTCTTTCACACCAGTCGAGGGTTTCCGTCTGAACCAGTTTGGTAACTTTTGCCGACAGCGGCTCACGTTGTTTGGTGTAAATGGGGTTGTCGGGGGTCAGAGGTCGTGGAGGTGGGTTTTTGAAGACTTGCAGGTAAAGTCGGTGTCACCAGTTGCACAAATGCAGCTGTTTGATTGGTCCGTGGCCACAGGAGAACCAGTGAATCAGTGAGCAGGAATATAGTGGAAAACCGAAAATAACGCTTATGTAAAAACAGTATTTATTTGAGCATGGATTGTTGTTATTTACACGGGTCAAACGGGACGTAACTACGAAGGAGAATGGTTCTATTTGGATGGAGGAAAACACGGGGAGTTACGGGACCGCAGTACGAAGGCTGGACTGTGGAGGGAAATACCAGTTGAGCTTAATCCGTGAGGTAAGACTAGAAACATCTGTTTGACGTCAAAGTTTGACAACTACTACTCACGTGAACTTATGTTTGGTCATTTTGGTCAAGCGTTACATCACACACATGCTCACTCTGTGTTTGTTTGACTGTGGCTGTTTGAGTCGTGTTTGTCTGAATGTTCTTTCACATCGGTGCCTCACAGAGACGTGAACAGACCCTGCGTCGCTCCTCCTACTGACAGAGACTGGGGGTTGTGTTGGTGTGAAAGAGCCTTTACACTTCTCTTCTTCTTTCAGGAGCTAAAATCCCAGTTTCCTGAAGAAACAAAAGTCTGAGGAGCTTCCAGCCTCCATCACAGAGACGCCTGGACCTGGACCTGGACCTGGACCTGGACCCGGGTCAGACCGGCCTGTGCAGAGCAGCTGAGTCTGGAGGAGTCTCCTCTGGCTTCAGGTCAGTACATTTACAGATTCTTTCTCTCTGGACAGAGTTTATTGTCAAAGGTCGATCTGGCTTTAGAGAAGAAAAGATCTCAGTCTGGTTCTGATGTTTGCTTCTGTTGCTTCACAGCGAGCGGCTCCAGACTGAACTCTGCTCCTCAAACTGCTCCTGAAGCTCCTGAAACCTGCAGAGAGCGTCTGGACTCAGAGCAGAAGCAGAGCGCTGAGACTGAAGCCTCTGAAACGTCTGCTAAAGATCTGAAACAAGAAACTAAAGAATCTAAAGAAGTGAACGTGACTAAAGCTCAGAGTCTGCAGAAAACACCTGGACCTGACTCTGATCCCACAGACTCCGCCCACAGAACTCCTGACTCCGCCCCTACAGCCCCTGACCCCGCCCCCACACCTCCAGGCCCCGCCCTGACTCCGCCCCTAAAGCCTCATGTGACCCGGCGGTTCGTCGAGCTCGTCACAGAGTTTTTGTCTGGAGAGAAAACTCCCACAAAGAGTCGAGTGTTTAACAAACTCATCAAGTCTGCGTCTGCGTCGTCTCTGTCACTCATGATCCCACAGGTCTGAACACACACACACTTTATACACCTCACACACTTAAACACCTCACACACTCTGTCACTCATGATCCCGGCAGGTCTGAACACCTCACACACTTTATACACACACTTAAACACCTCACACACTCTCCTTTAGTCCAAACGTCACTGTCACTCATGATCCCCACAGGTCTGAACACACACACATATCACACACTTAAACACTTCACACACTCTCCTTCAGTCCAAATGTCTCTGTCGCTCATGATCCCCACAGGTCTGAACACCTCACACACTTCACACACACTTTAACACTCACACACTCTCCTTCAGTCCAAACGTCTCTGTCGCTCATGATCCCACAGGTCAGGCTCTTCACACTCGCAACCAGTGTTCCCTCTAAGCTACGCGCGTGCACGCACTACTCCCACGGTGTTTTGCACAGAAATTCTAGGTTGCGCACAAGAAAAATATTCCATCCAAAGCCGTAGACAATTACATTAGAACCTCCTCTGAACCTCCCCTTTCGTACTTGGGCTTTACTATAGCCTAATCATCACAGCAGTTTATTTTGTTCCTCGTTTGCAGTGTGATTAATGATTGACAGGTGACTTTCAACCGCATCGCACCCGTCTGATATAACGGTGAAAGACACAGTGTGCTACTGCACAGTGCTGCTACATAATACTTTGTTCTTAAATGCTCCCTCTCTCTCTTTATTTCTCCCTTCTTTCACTCACTTCTTTTTGCCCACGTCATGTGCTTTTTTTACCTCATGACGGAGGAGGAGAGAACATGATGCAGCAGGGACACGCACAGATAGAGCCCTGGAGGTGTTTATCCAGTTTCGTGTCCTAAACCGCAAACAGCGTAAAACCAGGAACCATTTGAAGTTCATAAAGATGTTTACACAGCCTAAGCTTTTAGCCAGTTTTATATTTTAATAATCCGTCCAGTATTCGCAAAGTTATGAGCAAAACTGCAGATGAAACTTTATATCTGCATGTTCCATAGCGCGAAGCACAGCAGCGGAGCGCGCGGCCAAAAGATACGCTGACTTTGAGTCCAGCAGCACAACACAAGTCCAGAACGAGTGAGCCAGAAGTTTGAGTCAGAAATGCAGTTTGAGGCGTCTATACATCCACTGTGAGGCTGCAGCAGTTCACAGACAGAAGCAGAGAGAGGCAGACCTGGAGGCTACAGTCTCATGGCTGCAGTTTGAGAATCTGTAAACCCGGCACCTGCAGTCTGAAGGCCCTCACTGAAGCTCAACTGGAAACCACTGACTCAGGAATTTGGACATAATTAATAACAGACTAGTTATTAAAATCTACAGCAAATTTGTTCTGAAGAAAAGAGTGATTGAAGTAAAGAATTTATTAACTAACTATAGCCCAGATTGCAGGAAATTACATCTATTTTAGCCAAAATCTCCAGGGGAGAGACCCCCTGACCCCCCGTATAATAATACTTACCACTGTACATTTCTATACCATGGTTTAAAATTTGGTTTGTGCAACTAGCTGCAGTATAAACTCTAGCAGCTCACATAAAAAATTTATCTTAAAACACATATACTCTTTTTTTTTTTTTTTTTTTTTTTTTTTATTTATTTAGGTGATGCAAAAGACATTTAAGTACAAGTACTTTGAGGACAAGAGGACAAAACAGTAACCACAACAAATACAACGATTGACATTACAAAGACAATACAACACAAAGTGTAATAGTGACATAATATTATATAACTTGAATATTAAAGTATGCGTGTGTGTGTGTGGGGGGGGGGGGTGTATATACATGTTTATATTCATACATATATGTTGCAAAGGGACTTGGCATCGCGAGAGAAAGAAAAAAAAAAAAAAAAAAAAAAGAGAGAAAAGCAATAAGTAAGATAAAAATAATAATAACAATAATAACAAAAAATATTATCAAACATAAAAAATAAATAAAATAAGAATAAAAAAAATAATATTAATGAGGAATCTTAAAGAAGAACAAAAATTTCAATAAACCGAGTACAAAAGTAGGCAAAGATAGAGCCGTAGTGTTAAAATATTAATACATTAAAACTTCGGAATTGAACCTACTGAGTATTATGTACTGACATACTTTGCATACTAGGCCACTTCCCTCCCTAAAGTTTTTTTCCCTTTTTTTTTTTTTTTTTTTTTTTTCGTTATTATTACATTTATATCAGTATCACCATCCTTTATCTTACAAATGATTAATTATAATTTGGACTCAATAGACTGCAAGGCCATCTCAGTCACCCACCCACTGGTTAAATGGGAGGGCTGACCGGAGGAAGATTATATTCCAGTGCTCAATCGTTCACACCACTTTTTAGGGGAGTGGACAGATCGAAGCAGGAGCCACAAGCAGGCACAACTCCCAGACCTTCCCAGGAAGGAGTCTGCACCCGCTCATGGGAGCTCAAGTCAGCCAGTCCATTGTGTAGATATACATGATTGTGGTAATCCAAACAAATCCTTCATTGCTAGTAAAAAAATAAAAAAAATAAAAAATAAATAAAATAATAATTCTTGGTATGTCCAAGAGCCTTACAGAACGGAAGATGTCTGTACGGAGTAAGAAGGGGAAGTTAGATATAGCATGCAGTTGTTCTCCTTGTGATCAAAGTCTTATTGGTTACAAAAGTGAACAAAGTATTAATTAAATCAAAACAAAAATAATATATATTAAAAAAAAAAATAATATAATAATAATAATAATAAAGAAAAAATAAGTAAACAATAATAAAAAGAGAAACTGAAAAAAAGAAATAATAATCATAATAATAATGATAGTGAAAAATACATAAATAAATAAAAATAAATAAAAAAATGTACTTTATGTGCCAGTGTGGTCAGTTTTGCAGAAAAACACATATACTTCATGCATTTGTATTTAATTCTGCACAAAATGGAAAATATTGCGTGTTGTCACAGCGTCTGATAGGACTGCTCAGGGAGTTGCATCTTTGCTCAGGCTCAAGAAAAATTAGAGGAACATTGGTCACAATCTCCTTCAGTCCAAACGTCTGTGTCACTCATGATCCCGGCAGGTGAGACCAGAGCGGTGCAGGACCAAAGCTCCACAGGTCACACACTCTCACACACTTCTAACCGTCCTTCAGTCCAATCATCTTGTCTGACGAGTCGGTTTTGTCCACAGAACACGGAGCGTCCCATTGGCCAGCCCCATCTCCCCTACACGCTCTCGTCCAATCCCTCGTCCCGAGACTCGTCGCCGAGCAGAAGCCGTCGCCCGCGGCAACAAGACCGGCCCTGACCATCCGACGTTCCGGCAAAAAGTACGGCTTCACCCTCCGAGCGATCCGGGTTTACCTGGAGAGAGTCACGTCTACACGCTGCAGCACATGGTCTGGGTGAGTTTAACTACTGTTGTTTAACGATTTAACTACCAGTCTGAGCCAGTTTAACCAGTGTAACCAGAGGGAGGGACATGGAACAGGTAGTCCTGCTCCTGAGATAGTCCTCCTTTTAGACCTGCTTTATCTGAGGCTGAGATCCAAAGGCAGGGGGTTTGAGCAGAAGAGAGAATGTCGATTTCTCAAAGTTCATGACGACAGGTCACTCGGACAAAGACCTGTTCCCAGTGCAGAACCCTGTCCACTCGACTCAAACCGTCCCAGAGCCTGAGGCAGGTCCTGGTTTGATCCTGGAGCTAAAACCGGACACCCTCTGGTCCCTGGTCATAAAAATACTGAGGGATGCAACCAGGAACCTGGAGCAACGGTGGAGAGTCTACACCTGGTCCAGAGTCCAGGACCAGGACTAAAACCACACTGCTCCTCCTAAATCCAGGTCCCAGAGTGGTCAGGTTCTCCTCCAGGACCTGGAGCAGACCTGGACCTGAGTCTGAGGAGCTTTAGGAGAGTTGTTTGTCCTCAGAGCAGGAGCAGAATGTTTAACTCTGTGTTTGTTTGTCTTCAGCACGTAGAAGAAGGAGGACCTGCTCACTCGGCCTCAGAGAAGGAGATGTTTGACTGTGTGTTTCTCCTCAAACAGGAGCAGATGTTCTCCTCAGCGTTATGAAAGAGCAGATGTTTGATGGTTTCTCTCTCCTCAGCATGTAGAAGAAGGAGGTCCTGCTCACGCTGCCGGTCTCAGAGAAGGAGATCTGATCACTCATGTGAACGGAGAAGCAGTTCAGGGCCTGGTCCAACACGAGGTGGTGCAGCTCATCCTCAAGGTAATTCTTTTCTCTCCCCTTCTTTCCTCCTCTCTCTCTTTTTTCCTCTTTAACCTTTTCTCTCTGTCTCTTCTCTCTTCTTCTCTCTAACCCTTTCTCACTGTGTTTCTCTCTCTTCAGAGCGGAGCTAAAGTCTCCATCAGTGCGACTCCTCTCTCTCTCTCTGTTCCTCTCCTCTCTCTTCTTCTTCTCCTCCTCTCACCGTGTTCTCTCTCTTTTCCTCAGAGCGGGGCTAAAGTCTCCATCAGTGCGACTCCTTCTCTCTCTCTCCCTCTTCTCTCTCTAACATTCCTCCTCCTCCTCTCCTCCTTTCCAACTCTCTCTAACTCTCTCTTTCTCCTCAGAGTGGAGCTAAAGTCTCCATCAGTGCGATCCTCCTTCTCTCTCTCTGTTTCTCTCCTCTCTCTTATTCTTCTCCTCCTCTCACCATGTTTCTCTCTCTCTTCAGAGTGGAGCTAAAGTGTCCATCAGTGAACTCCTCCTCTCATCTCTCACCCTCTCTCTCTCCTCCTCTCACCGTGTTTCTCTCTCTCTCTTCAGAGTGGAGCTAAAGTCTCCATCAGTGCGACTCCGTTTGAAAACACGACCATCAGAGTGGGACCGGCCAGAAAAAACACTCACAAAACCAAGATGGCCCGACGGAGCAAAAAGACCCGGAGCAAAGAAGGAAAAGACGACAGGTACAACACTCTTCTCCTCCTCTCCTCCTCCCTCCCCTGCCTCGTCTCTTCTCTCCTGTTCTCCTCAAAACAATCACAACAAGGAAGGAAAAGACGACACTCCACCTCCTCATGTCTCCTCCTTATTCTCTCTCCTTCTCTGCTCTGTGGCAGTGTTCTGTAGTTTTTAAAAAAGGAGCAGCAGCAGTGAAAGTGTGTAAGAATGTGAACAGGAGAGGTCCCAGAGCTGGTCCTTGTGGGACTCCTGTGTGTTTGTGCAGCCGATACTGTTCAAATCCAGTCTAAACACTCTAAACCAGACTGAAAAGGGTCTAAAACAAGATGAGCAGTGTAAAGTCAAGTATAAAAGTTAAAATAATGTATTACTAAGATTCAAAGCAAATAAAAGTGGGCCCATAAAATAAACAGTAAAAGTCCACAGAAGTGCAGAAGCAGCAGGAGTGAAGGTTTAGTGTTCGTGGAGTTCTGTAAAAACAGAGGCAGCTCGAAGAACGAAAACACGCAATAACAAGTACAAATGTCCTGACTCAGTCCTGACTCTGGGGCTCTGAGGGTCTCTTGTGTGACGGTGAGACTTTGATACATATTTATTGTTTGTTTGTTTGTTTGTTTGTTTGTTTGTTTCCTGGTTCAGTAAGAAAAAGCCGTCGTTGTTCGTCGTCTCACTAAGAACTCTCCTCTGCTCCAAACTCTGAACCGCTCTGTGTCGTCAGGAGAGAGTGGCCCCGCCTCCCCCACGCTCCTGTCGCCGCCCACTCAGCCTGACCACGCCCACTCAGGTAAGTGTGACACCTGACTCCACCCACTCAGGTACGTGTGAGTGTCTAAAGTCTAAAGTCGTCTCTCTCTCCAGCAGCAGGTTCTCCTCCAGCAGCTCTCCGTCCTCGTCTGTCCCACACTCTCCTCTCACGGCCCACACTCCGGCTCTGACCCACAGCCCGGCCCACAGCCCGGCCCACACCCGGCCCACGCCCCGGGACTCCCCAGGCCACGTCCGGCCCAGTTCTCTGGTGGGTTTGGGTCACAAGCTTCAGCGTCAGTTTTGTTCTCCTCGAAGGAAATCTGCAGGAAACATCGCTCTGTCTCCACTCGCTCGGACGCCGTCTCCCACTCCCACTCCACACGGATACTCTCCACTTCCTCTCCACTCGCAGACTCTCCCACACCCACACAGAGTCTCCACGCCCCACGAGACTCTCCACACCCCACGGTCGGTCTCCTACACCCCACACAGAACCTCCCACTCCACACGCAGACTCTCCTACAGCCACACCGCACCGAGAGTCTCCCACTTCACTCCAAACGCAGAATCTCCCACTCCACACGGATACTCTCCCACTTCCTCTCCCCTTGCAGACTCTCCTACTCCCACTTCACAGAGAGAGTCTCCTTGTCCCACGGAGACTTCCAACTCCACACGGACAGTCTCACACGCTGCGTCTCCACCGGATTCACCCGAGACCAGTGCCCTCCCACAGGAGCTGAGTCGGGTCTGAGGGAAAACCGGTCCAGGTCTGGGACTCGGACTCAGACACACGTGAGACTCAAACTGTGACCAGTGTTTTAGGTCACTCAGACTCCACACTTCAGACTCTAAACCCAGAGAGACTGAGGAGAAGGTTCCAGAGAGAGCTTTATCAGACTCACTGAGGACAAGACCGGTCCTGCAGGAATGAGAGAGGGAACGTCGGAGTCTGTGGAAACATCTGGAACGTCGCGTGATTCCGGAGCCGAACGAACTGGAGACTTTGTGATTCCGACTGTGGGAACTGAACCAAAAACTGCGACAGAAACACGACAGGACAAAGTAATGTAAACAATAAACAAACAAACAAACATAAACAGGACACAGACGTTTCACCGTCTCAGCTTCATCAATAACCACATCTCCTGATCAATACAAGCGATCGGCTGCTGCGCTGTCGTCGTGACGATCCTGTCGCTTCATTATGTAATCATTAATCACAAATATAATCAAACAGAAGCTTTAGTTTCACTTTTACTTTTGATGAAACAGAAGCTGGTGTTCTCGTTAGAACGTGATGATGTCATCGGTGCAGACGTCAGTGTTAAACTGGTTAGACTGGTTAGACTGGTTAGACTGGTTAGACTGGTTAGACTGGTTAAACTGGTTAAACTGGTTAAACTCGTTAGACTGGTTAAAGAAAGTGTCTCAAACTGAAAAGCTTCTGTCGTTTCTTGTGGAAGCAACAACTTGATGAGAATAAAAAGTCAAACCTGAAACGCTCTGGACAAATCTGAGTCAGACGGAAAAACAAACTTCTGATCAGGATTTAGATTCTCGTCGACATCTTTCTTCTGTCTTTGAGGTAAATACAAACTTAGAGTTAGGTCTCTGTGATTGGTCAGATCCAGCTGTCACAGGCTGAGCAGGGTTGCCAGATTTTCAGAGAGAAACAAGTGACCAAGTCTGTGAAAAAAAATCCTAAAACTTCCATAAAAAGTTTTAAATAATGATGTCACCACCTGCAAAGAGAGAGAAATGTGATCCTGCTCATCTGTAGGACCGCGTTTGGACCCTGGGCCGCCTGAATAAGATTAGTTTTACCCTCCAAGGAGCCTGAACGTGGATATTAGACTAATAAATGTGTTTACCAGAGGAACATGCCGTCAGTGATGTTATGTATGAGAGTTTTGTTTAGATCGACTCTTTGTAACTCAGTCCAGGTCCTCAGAAGTGTGTTCTGGCGGCCCCCCGAGGCCCGCGTGCCTCTGTTTGAGAAACCCTGAGGTCTCGTTAACGTCTCAGGACTAACGACTTTACACTTTCACCACGTTTAGAGTTTAAGTGTTTGAGCTGGAACGTGATTGGTCGCTGGACTGATGACGTCACAACGAGAACACAACCTTCTGTTTCTGTGCTTGATCCTGTTGCCATGACGACACGGTGAACGAGACCCGGTAAACCTGCGGTGAGAGGGCGTCTGCTCAACCACTGCGACGCTGTTTAGTTTCTCAGACTTTGGAGAGAAACTGGACAAACGTTTTTAAACCAAACCGAGTGTTTTCATTCATTCTTTTTATACTTTCACTTTCACTTTGGCTCCAAACGTAAAAACGTGTTTCTGTTTTTTGTTTTGTGAAGATTAAACTTTGGAAAAATCACTTTCAAACTCAAACATGTCCAAATATAGAAGAATAAAAGATGAACTAAATCATCCTAAAACTGTTTAAATCTGGAGGAGTTTGAGTAAAACATGTAAAGTTTAGTCGTAAATATAAATCTGTTGGAGCTGCTTTTGTCTGAAGTTTACATTTTAAACTAAATAAATGTTGTTTTTTAATGAAATGTTAAAGTCGGTGCAATATTCTGTCTTTGTCTGAGTTTTTTTAAAGAATAAAAGTGTTTTTGTGTCAAACTAAAGCGTGTCTGTGTGACTTTCAGCCGTCGCCGTGGAAACCAGAGCCTTCAAACTAAAGCCGTCGCCGTGGAAACCAGAGCCTTAAAACTAAAGCGTGTCTGTGTGACTTTCAGCCGTCGCCGTGGAAACAGAGTCTTCAAACTAAAGCCGTCGCCGTGGAAACCAGAGCCTTAAAACTAAAGCGTGTCTGTGGGACTTTCAGCCGTCGCCGTGGAAACCAGAGTCTTCAAACTAAAGCCGTCGCCGTGGAAACCAGATTCTTGAAACTAAAGCCGTCGCCGTGGAAACCAGAGCCTTGAAACTAAAGCCTGTCTGTGTGACTTTCAGCCGTTGCCGTGGAAACCAGAGTCTTGAAACTAAAGCCGTTGCCGTGGAACCAGAGTCTTGAAACTAAAGCCGTTGCCGTGGAAACCAGAGTCTTGAAACTAAAGCCTGTCTGTGTGGTATTTTTTCAGCCGTCGCCGTGGAAACCAGAGCCTTGAAACTAAAGCCTGTCTGTGTGACTTTCAGCCGTTGCCGTGGAAACCAGAGTCTTGAAACTAAAGCCGTTGCCGTGGAAACCAGAGTCTTGAAACTAAAGCCGTTGCCGTGGAAACCAGAGTCTTGAAACTAAAGCCTGTCTGTGTGGTATTTTTTCAGCCGTTGCCGGTGGAAACCAGAGTCTGTGGAGTTCATCCAGAGTTCAGTCGAGGTTTTTTTAGGACAAAAGTCAGAAATATCCAAAATAAAAACTGTGGATTTTCAGGGTTTTGTCTGAAGTTTGAGACGACGAGTTCAACCGACGGTGAAAGAGAGAGAGAGAGTTCAGACAGAGGGTAAAAGAGCGAGAGAAGAGAGGGAGGGAGAGAGAGAGGGGGGAAAGAGAGGAAGAAGAGAGAGGGAAACAGAGGAGGGAAGAGGGAGGAGAGAGGGGGAGAGGGGAGATGACAGGCAAAAGAGAGAGAGATGAGGAGAGAGGGAAAGAAGAGAGGGAGCGAGAGAGGAGAGACGGGGGAGACAAGAGAGAGAGTTCACACACAGGGCAAAAGAGAGAGAGAGAGGGAGGGAGACAGGGAAAGAGAAAGGGAAGTAAGAGAGGTAGAGAAGAGGGAGCAAGGTGGAGAAAGATAACTGGCAAAAGAGAGAGAGAGAGAGGGAGGGAAGGAAGATGAGGGAGAGATATAACAGGGAAGAGGGAGGAATAAAACAAAGAGGAGAGAGAGAAAGAGGGGGGAAGGGGGGAGAGGGAAGGGAGAGGAGAAAGAAGAAGAGAGGAGAGGAGGGAGGAGGGAGAGGAGAAGGAAGAAGAGAGGCAGAGAGAAAGAGCAGAGGGAGAGAAAAAAAAAGGAAGAGAGGGAGAAGGAGAGGGGGGGGAAAGAAGAGAGGAGAAGAGTTCAGACAGAGGGCAAAAGAGAGAGGGAGGGAGATGAGGGAGAGAGATAACAGGGAAGAGGGAGGAATAAAACAGAGAGAGAGAGGGGGGAGAGGGAGGGAGAAGGAAGATGAGAGGCAGAGAGAGAAAGAGCAGAGGGAAGAAGAGAAGAAGGAGGGAAAAGTAATAGAGGGAACAGGGGGAGAGAAAAGGAGAAGAAGAGGAAAGGGGGAGGGAAGAGAGAGTTCAAACAGCACGGACAAAAGAGAGAAGCGACCAGATGGAGAGGAGGAAAGTGCAGGGAAATAGAGGAGTGAGAGGAGTGTAGGAGGGGAATTTAGAGGAAGAGAAAAGAGGGGAAAGGGAGAAGAGGGGAGAGGAGAAACGAGAGAAGAGAGAATAAAGAGGGAGAGAAGAGAGAGCACAAAAGGGGGAGAGAGGAAGAGGTGAATGGTTTAAAATCGATATAGTTTCAGGTCTTTTTTGTGTTATTTTCCAATAAAAGAACTTTTGTTTGTTTTTATTTATGTGAAAAGGGTTAGGAGGTGTGAAGGAGGAGATTTAAAAGAGGAAGGAGCCTCCTAATGTTGGAAAAGAGTTTACGTGAGTTGGGAATATGAAAGAGAAAAGTAGGGGATGAGAGTAGTGAGATGGAAAAGAGCAGTTATAGAAGGATGTCCGGATGATCGAGAGGGAAGATGTGGAAGCAGAGAATATGCGAGGAAGAATAGAGAGACAAAAGAGGAAAGGGAGCAGACTAAAGAAGCAACAGGCAGAACAGATTTGAGAGAAAGAAAGGCAAAAAGAAAGAACAGCAGACGAAAGATTGAGACTGAAGGAAATGAACCATCGGAACTGAAAAGGGAGCAAAGAGGAGGAGAAGCAGGGCTGAATTTGGATGACAACAGCAAGGATTTACAGAAAAAGAGGAGAGGAGATGTTAAGGATGGGCCGAGAGAGAGAGAGAGAGTAGGAGAAAGAGAGAGGGAGAGAGGAGTTAGGGAGATGAGAGAAGAGGGAGAAGTGAGAGAAGGCGAGAGACGAGAGGGAGAAAAGAGAGAGGGAAGGGAGAGGGAGAGAGAGGGAAGATGGAGTGAGTGGATGTGATCGCAAGGGAGTTATGCTAGGAAGCACTAATTAAGTTGTCGCGAGAATGAGGTAGAGAAGGCGTAACGTGAATTGGTGACTGAGCATAATTGAGTATGGTGATGAGTCGTGGAGAGAGAGGGGAGCACGCAAGATGAGGCGATAGAAGGGAGGAGTGATGTTATAGGAGCTGGAGGGGGTAGGAAGGTGCGTAGGAGGGTGCGGGTATGAGGGCGTGACGTCGAAGGCGTCCGAGTTTAGGAGTGCGGTGGGAGTAAACTTGGAGAGAGAGAGGGACCGCAGAGGAGAGACGGGGGAGACCAAGAGAGAGAGCATTCTTCTATCAAGTAACGAGCATGCGCTGGCGAGCTCCACAGGGAAAAGAGAGAGAGAGAGGGGAAGGAAGATGAGGAACTATATACAGAGGGAAGAGGGGAGGAATTTAAACATGAAAAGAGAGAAGAGCAGAGGGGGGATAGGGGGGGTGTGGAGGAGGGAAGGTGAGAGGAGAAAGAAGACGACGAGGGAGGGAGAGAGAGAAGAAGAAAGAGAGCAAGAGAAAGAGCAGAGGGAGAGAAAACAAAAAGAAGAGAGGGGAAGGGAGAGGGGGAGGGAAAGAGAGAGGAGAGAGTTCAGTTGACAGAGGGCAAAAGAGAGAGGGAGGGAGATGAGGGAGAGAGAACAGGTGAACGAGGGAGGAATTAAAAACAGAGAGGAAGAGATGGTGGGGGTAGAGGGAGGGAGAAGGAAGATGAGAGGCAGAGAGAGAAAAGGCAGAAGGGAAGAAGGAAGAAGAGGGAAGATTTTAATAGGAGGGAACGGGTGGCTTTGTCCTGAGAGAAAGGGAGAAGTGCAAGAAGTGAAAAGTTTTACCGATTATATTTTAGGATGTGAGGGGAGCGGAGTAGAGTTTCTCATACATTGGCAGGCAGTGTTAAAAAGAGAGAGGGAACGGAATTGGATGATGGGGAGAATAAGAGGAGAGAGAAACACGAGCGTGGGAAAACAAGAGAGGGAGGGTTTAAGAGAAGTAGAACTAAGTCAGGGAAAGCGGCGGGGACAGCCAAGATTGGGCACGTAGAGGAAGGGGAATCAGATGCAGACAGATAGAAGTCTCTAAGGGAGAGAATGCAGTATGAGAATAGAAGGGGTAGGGAGAGGAAGAAGTTTTAAAGAGGAACGAGCCATGGAGGGAGGAGTTTGATTCGAGTGAACGGAAGGGACTAAGAGACGGGAGAAGCAGGAGGGACGAGGAAGGGATGCAGGAAAGCAGGCAGAGAAGAAGGGGGATGACTACTCTCTTGTGTGGGGCAGGAACGCAGGGGAAGAGGCAGATTGGAGAAGGATTTAGAGGAGATCAAAAGAAAGGGAAGTCGAGATGAGTAGCGGCTAACAGGGGCACAGGAGGAGAGAGAGGGAAAGAAAAGGCAAAAAGAAAGTGAAGCAGTAACGAGAAGAGAGACTGGGAACGAAATTTTAAACGACTTGCAGGAGAGAGAGCAAAGGGGGACCATAGGGATGAGAAGCAGGCTGATGATTGACTAACAGCGAGGGATTTAACAGAAAAAGACCTGGATGAGGAGAGTGGGCCCGAGCCCAAGGAGAGACGAGGAGGGAGGAGAAAGAGAGGAGGACACCCGCCCCGGTGGTAAGCACAGAAGAGCCATCGAGACGTACACTTGCCAAGAGTGGGGACGTCCACCATGATGGGGACCGGACGCGTGCTTGATGCTAGTATGGTGCAAGTAAAGAGGCAAAGGGATCGAGGGTAGGTAAGGAGGAGAGAGCGCCTCACAATAGGGGACAGAGAGGATAAGCCCAGCAGCTGTACACATTCTGAGTGCCAGACGGGGGATGCGCAGCCAGGCAGTAGGAAGGAGGGCTGTGGAGATGAGAGAGAGGGGACGTGCGATGAGAACGAGGTGATCTAGGGAGGAGGCTTGTTGTGGGGTAGAGAGTTCCAGGGGAGAAGGAGATGGAAGAGGAAGTTGATAGAGATAAGGCCGTTTGTAGGGTGTAGGTGAGAGAGTGGTAGTTGAGTGAGAGAGAGGAGAGGGGGCTCGTGGATGTTTGTTAACTCCGAGAGGACCGACGAGATGAGGGCCGGGTTGTGTAGGAGTGCTCCAGAAGAGGGGAAGAGAGAGAGAGCGAAGAGAGATGGAGAAAGCCAGAACTGAGAAGGGGTGTGTGAGCCAACGGGCTAGGATGAGACTGTGAAGAGATGGGGATGCCAGAGCGCTTGGGGACATAGAGACGACACGAGACGCCGCCCAGGAGGGGACGGGAGGGGGATCCGCATAGATGGAGAGAGGTGGGGAAGAGAGGGGACGGGTCTTAGAGGAGGCTTGCCCTAACTGCTTTTTCACGAAGATGGACCTAGCTGGTTTACAGAAAGAGGTAGGCTGGCAACTATACATCAGGAAAAGATACAGGTAGCAGAGAGGAAGAGGGAGAGAGGAGAGAGACATTTGTATGGTTATTTTTAAAACGTTGAGTTGATGTTTTCGGGAGAGCACCAGGTTATTTGAGGTGTATAGTTTTTGACA
>JBBPFD010000715.1:193823-229914 GCA_038363315.1 Mugilogobius chulae | reverse complement strand
AGGATTAACCAGAGAGATAAAAGAGAGAGAGAGGAGGATAGCAAGACGGAACAACGCCAGAGACACTGAAAAATAATGATGAAAGAAGAGAGAGAGGGTCTCATCCAGAGTCAGAGAGAGATGAGAGAACAAACAGATCGAGAAGAAAGAGAAAGAGAGGGAACAGACCAGACAGCCAAGGGAGATGAGGAACAGAGAGACCAGTAGAGTCGAGAAGGATAAGAGGAAAAAGAGAGGAACACAGAGAACAGACAGAGCGGATAGGGAAGAGGGGGAAACAGAAGACAGAGGAGGTTACACAGTTCCAAATGTGAGTCTGTTTAAAGCTCGTCTGCATTTTTAGTAAACACAGAAAACATGATTCTGATTCTCGTCTTTTGTCCAGTAAATATGAGTCCACAACTGTTACCTAGCAACCACACTGTAAATCTGGAACAAAACCACAGATTATTACCACTAAGAACACTTTAATAATAATAATAATAATATAATGCATTGGATTTCTACAGAGCTTTTCATGACACACAAAGACACTTCACATTCTGTATTATTCATTCATCCCACACTCGATAAGCTACTATTGTAGCCACAGCTGCCCTGGGCAGACTACAGAACGAGTGCCATTCCTCGCCCCCATCGCCCCTCCGACCACCACCAAACCATTCACACACACACCAGAACCTACTAGGCAGTGTGGCGTGAAGTGTCTGCCCAAGGACACAATGACAGTCCACTCTCGTCGTCCATGTGGCTCCGTGGTCTCCCATCCAAGCACTGACCAGGCCCTGACCTGCTGAGCGTCTGAGATCTGACGGGATCAGCTTTAACAAACAGGTGTGTATTTTACTTCAGTCGTTTTCAGAGTAAATGTACGTTACATAAACTTTGTACTTTTACTTTTTAACCACACAAACAGTTTTTCGGTTAGAACAGATTTAAACACAATAAACCAGAGCTGGGACCAAGTCTGGGTTTTACAGGCCTCAAGTCCCAGTCCAGTCCATATCCATAAGACAGATTTGTTGTTGTGGTTTGATAGACTTTCTAAAGTGAAGCTCCCCCCTGAACCAGGGTTAGGAACGTCTGTGTGAAAGGTTAAGGTCTCAGGTCTGATCGTTTTCATGAGTCTTCTCTGACCAGGGTTAGATTTGTCTCTTGTGCTGTAAATATGAATCTGTAAAACTCTGAGACATTCTAACATAAAACAGATTTATCCTCAGTCCCAAAGTCTGCTTCTACTTTCTGTTTCTCCTGCAGTAAATTCACAACACGTTTTCTAAATCTGGTGCTGATCCCAACATTTTCATCTTGAGCTGATTCTCCCAATAAATGTTCCACACACGAGAACCTGTGCATGTGTTTTAAGGGTATTTATCTCCCACACATGAATTTAATGTTAAATAATTTCAATGTAGAAAAATTGCCTCTACATTAAAAACGTGCTGCAAAAACTTACACAAACATCAGCAAATCCAACCTTTCTTTTAAATCTAAAATCATCCTAAGCAGGGTTCCCAAACTTTTCAGTCCAGGACCCCCAAAATAACCGTGCAACCAACTCGCCCCCCCACAGCAGGAAATATATGCTTTTGTAATAATTAAGTTACAAAACCATTTCAATAGGTCTATTTGTGTTTATTTTGACAGTGTATTGCCTTTATTTGACTCCCATTCCCTCCAAAAACAATTAAATATTCCAAATTAAAATTTATAAGATACATTGAAATCATCCTCGGGCCCCCGAGGCCCAGTGGAACCATTGGGTCTTGCCTCAAACAGTTCACACATACAACAACACATTGTCAGTCCATTCCAAGTTTTAAAACAATCATTGAGTCCACTCAAATACAACATATTGTAATAATACTAGGCTGTCCTCAATGTATGGATCAGGGATAATCGGAAAGCTCATTGGACAATGCGCGTATCGTTACAGGAAAGGTTATCGGATAAGCAGCAATAAATTCATATAGTTTACACTTTGAACTCTGGACGCAGCTACATCATGAGCTGAACAATGCTTAGTAAGATAACTGTCTCATAAGAGTAGTTATGAAAATACAATTCCTCTCATTTGACACTTGATAGGTGACAGATAAGAATATATTTGCATATACGGTATCGAATACGAGCCTCTGATCGGATTGTATGTATAATCGGAAGCTCTTGGCAATACCCAGCCCAATAAAATACAGATACAAGTATCAGTGAACACTACTGTTCACATTTAATATTTAATTACAGAGGCACAAACGAACATGAAGAACAATTAGTTTTCTGTGCAGGTGCATCAGGCTTCAGGACAAAGGGTTTCAAGGGTGAGGCTGGATCAGGATGCTTTTGGCTTCATCAAACAGACAGGTGTTTCCCACATCAGGAACTGAGTTAGAGCTCCTTCTACTGACGGCAACAGAAATGACTCAAGGTAAACGGTCAAATGTATAAATACAGTATGTCTGCTGTTTTAATCCAACGTTTCTCTAGTGAGAGTCAGAGTTACAGGGTTAGAGGATTTGTACAAAAGAAAATAAGACTATTATAAAAAGACTTCATAATCCCGGGACAATAAAGCAGAGCAACCTAAACCAGAGAAGAACTAGTGTTATAGGCCACAGTTTCCTGGTGTAGGACCTGATCTGGCCCCTGGGCCGGTGTAGAAACTGTCCTGAAGCAGAGTCTTCAGTGGTTTGTGTTTTTACAAATCAGTCAAAGAAAAGAAATATAAAGAGAAACATGTTCCAGGGCCTGAGTTTGAGAGTCTGAGGACCGCTGCAGGACCCTGGGCCACAGTTTGGAACACGTCTGTAAAAGAAAATCTAACCACAGGAGTTTTAATTAAAGTGTTAAACAAGCTTAGTCTTAATCTGTGAGAACGTTCAGCTTGTTTGTGTTTCATAATAATAACTCTTACATAATCATTAATAAAGCCTTAATAAGCCTTAATAAAGTGGGATAAATCATGACTAAATACATACACAAAGACTTAAACCTTAAGTCCTTCTGCCTGGTCCACTTCCTCTGGTTTTGTTCTCTCCTCTCACTCGTTTCCTTCCTTTGTTCCTCGCTCCCTTTGTTCCTCATTCCTTCAGTGTGGCCCCGCCCCCTCCGCTCCCTGATTGGTCCAACCCTCCGTGCGGCCGCTGCGATTGGCCGGCGCCGGGTACAAAAGCAGAGCTGAGGTTTGTGCAGCTTTTGTGACACGAAGGAGACGAGGAAGGAAGCATGAAGTGTCCTCCCGAAGCGTCCTAGGCTTTGTCTCCTGCGTCCTCCGTCCTCCTGCGTCCTGTGTCCTCGTCGCCGTGGAGACGGAGACATGCTGCTCACCGACTTCATCATGGAACATTACGGTTTGTGCAGGTTTATTCTGGCTCTGGGGCTTTGTTCTATTGTTCTGCTGCTGGAAATCTGGGAAAAATCAGACAAAATCATCAGAATTCTGCAGAAATATTTGATTATTTTGTAAAGTTTAAACGTCTTTTCTTTAGTTTTATTGGTGATGAAGAGAATTGTGTTTGTGACGTTTGAAAATCTGATTCTTTCTGAACAAAAACTGAATATTTAAACGTGACATGTGAGTAAATCTTCATAAATCCTTTGTTTGTCTTTGTTGATGTTTTTGTTTGTTTTATTCAGTTTGATTCCAGATTCAGGTGAAAGTCTTTGTTCACTTCCATTGTTCCATTGTTCAGACTTTGTGCAGAAGATTGACTCAAACTCTCGTGTTTTGTTTGTTTAACGTTGGTAAAAGGTAAGTCTGTGATCTGTGTTTGGGATTCTGTGATTTTTAGATTTAAAAGTGTGATTTCAGTGATTTCTGCTGCAGATCTTTTGTTGCATCGACTCTAAAGTTTGAACAAACCAAACACTCTTCAGCATCAGAACTACAGCACTCTAACCTTTTAGGAGACTAGCTTTATGTTTGTTTGTTTATTATATATTCATGTTTTATTTTGTTTGTTTGTTTGTTTGTTCCAGATCTAAAACTAAATCTTTTATTATAACTTTGTCCAAACTTCTCAGACTCAGATCAGACTCATCTCAGCTGGTTTTAGTCCTTTTAACTGGATTTATTTATTTAGTTATTGATTGATTGATTGATCAGATTGATTGATTAAGATGAAGTACAGTCAGACTCACAGGTTTAAACAGCTCATGTCCATCTTCTTCTTCTTCTTGTCCTCTTTCTACTTCTCATTCTCCTCGTCTTCTTTTCCTTATTGTTCTTCTTCTCCTCTTTCTACTTCTCTTCTTCTTCTCCTCTTTCACTTTTTGTTTCTCTTCCTTTTCTTCTTCATCATCTTCCTTTTATCTTCTTATTCTTAATGTTCTCTTTCTTGTCCTCTTTCTTCCTCTGCTCCTCCTTCTTCTTGTCCTCTTTCTCCTCTTTCTACTTATGCTTCTTTACTTTATTGTCCTCCTTCTTCTCCCTTTTCTCTTTTTCTCTTCTTCTTCTTCTTCTTGTCCTTCTTCTTGCCTCTCTTTTTCTTTCTCCTCCTCCTCTTCTTTTTCTTCTTCTGCTTCTATATAATGTCTTTCTCCTTCTTCTTGTCCTCTTTCTCTTTTTCTTTCTTTCTTTGCCTTCTTCTTCTTCCTCCTCTTCATCTTCTTCTTCTTTATTTTCTTCTTCTCTTTGTTGTACTCCTTCCCCTTTCTCTTTTCTTTCTTCTTCCCTACCTCCTCCTTCTTCTTCCTCTCTTTCTCCTCTTTCTTTCTACTTTTCATCCTTCCTTTCCTTGTTGTACTCCTTCTCCTCCTCCCCTTTCTTCTTTTTTTCCTCTCCTTCTTCTCCTCCTCTTTCTCCTTCTTTTGCTTCCACACATTGTCATCCTCTTTCTTCTTCTTCTTGTCCTCTTTCTACTGCTCATGCTTCTTTAATTTATTGTCCTCCTTCTGCTCCTCTTTCTCTTTTTTCTCCTCCTTTTGTTCTTCTCCTTCTCCTTCTTTTACTTTCTTTTCTTCTTTTGCTTTTACATATTGTCTTCTTCTCCTCTTTCTACTTCTCATTCTCCTCTTCTTCTTTTCCTTAGTGTTCTTCTTCTCCTCTTTTTCTTTCTCTTCCTTTTCTTCTTCATCATCTTTCTTTTATCTTTTTATTCTTAATGTTCTCTTTCTTCTCTCCTTCCTTCTTCTTGTCCTCTTTCTCCTTTCTCCTTCTCCTCCTCCCTTTTCTTTTCTTCTCTTCTTCTTCTTCTTCTTCTCCTTCTTTTTCTTTCTTCTTTTTTCTTCTTCTGTTTCTACACATTGTCTTCCTCCCCCTTCTTCTTGTCCTCTTTCTCCTCCTTTTGTTCTTCTTCTCCTTCTTTTACTTTCTTTTCTTCTTTTGTTTTTCATATTGTCATCCTCTCCAATTTCTACTTCTCATTCTCTTATTCTTATTGTCCTTTCTTCCTCTTTCTGTCTCCTTCTTTCTTGCATTTTCTTTCTTCTTCTACACATAGTACTCCTCCTTCTTCTGTTTCTCATTCTCCTCTCCTTATTCTCTTTCTCTTTTTTTATCTTCCTCTTCTCCTGTTTCTTTTTGCACTCCTGCTTCTTGTCTTTTTTCTTCTTTTTCTTCTTCTGCTTCTACATATTGTCATCCTCCTCTTTCTCCTTCTTTTCCTTCCCTTCCTCTCCTCTTCCTCTCCTCTTTCTTCCATCTCTCGTTACATAATGTGTTTCTGACAAAGGATTTTCCTCTTTTCCCTCTGTCACTGACTTTACAGCTCCAACATGGCCGCTCTGACCTGTGACAGTTACAGCTCCAACATGGCCGCTCTGACCTGTGACCACATGTGTCTAGTTTAAGTAGATTCTAGCTAGAGTCATGTTTCTCAAGCTGTGGTGCCTGTTCCTGTGGTGTTTGGACGTGTCTGTAGTTTTAGAACACGTGTCAAACTCAAGGCCCGGGGGCTGGATGTGGCCCTACACTTCCTTTTATGTGGCCCTCCAGGTCTTATGAGATTTAACTTTAACCTCGAACCAGCAGGAGTAATGTGTGTCTTAACCTAATGCACATACTTAAATGTGGATTTGAGCTGTTTTAACTGGATAAGACTTAGTTCCTTAGAAGAGTTCACTGGTTTCAAGACATTTTTAACAAGAACATTTGGCTTAAATTAAGAACAAAGATCTGCCAATAGGAGAAGAACAGTTTTCATAACCTGTTGGTAAATAAATTTGCTTGAAAAAAAAAAAGTAATGTCTTGAAATCATTTAAAACTGTTTGAAACAAGAAAAATGATCTAGATCCTTAAATTTGCAAATGCTTTAAAGCGAACCCTGGATATAATCACGTGTTTACCCTAAAACACTTATAATATCATCACTTATATAAATACAGGACAAATACTGCGGAAGTATTTGTTGTTTTATTAAAATAGTGTTTTAAAGAAATGACATGGAGGCTGTTATTTAGCTGCGGTTGTGACATAAAATAGTGTTGTCAAGGTAACAGGCAGTAGCAGGTAACTAAGCTACATGAATCCTGGGTTAAACTTTGTCAGTTTGAGTCAGAGTTTGGCCAAATACAGAACGATTCTGTGGAAATCTAGTGACACTGAAGATAATCAAGAGGAAGAGGAAGAACTGGACACTGTCAGAGGTGTTTTTGTTTTAACTGTTCACTGATCAAACCACAGGAGTAACCATGGAAACACTATTTTATGTCATCAACCAAAATGGCGGCTCCCAGTGGCTTGAAAACAACATAAACAATAAGAAATTTATAAAAAGTAGTAAGCAGTTATATATTTGTTTGTGATTTATCTTAGTAAACATGAGCAGTACTAGTGTTTTAGACACATTTGTCTTTATAGTCCGGGTTCTCTTTAAATGAGGTTCAAATCCTACTCAAGCCATTTTAACTTGTCTTGAAATCCACTTTTTGCAGTGTGAAACTAAAAGACTTTGAGACAAACTGCTGTATATGTCTCAAATACAGAGATGATTATCTGTAGTTGGCGGCACGGTGGCAGAGTGGTTAGCGCTCTTGCCTCAGAGTAAGAAGGTCGCGGGTTCGATTCCCGCACGAGCCCGGGCCTTTCTGTGTGGAGTTTGCATGTTTCTCCCCGTGTCTGGGTGGGTTTCCTCCGGGGACTCCGGTTTCCCCACCAACACAATAACATGCATGTTAGAGTAATATCCTCCAGCTACGGTCCTGACCAAGCCTAAAGAACAACTGGAGATGTGTCTCTAAGTGCTGCTGTGGAGACGCTGCTCCTGAGGAGATGCTCCAGAGGCTGAAGGATCCAGGGTCAAATACAGAGACACATTTCCTTACGGGGACAATAAAGTGTACCTTAACCTTAACCTTACCTTACCTTGTCAAAGATCAGTGAGGTTAGTTTTAATTACAACCGACTCTTCGAGGACAAACATGACATCAGTGTGAGCCTTTGTCAGGATGAGTTCAACACCTTTGTATCACTTCAATGTATTCACATGTTTTAGTCTTCTGTGGGTCATTTCTTAATTTAAATTCAGCAATGTCGTATTCCTCATGGTTTAGACCTGGTTCAGACCTGGTTCAGACCTGGTTCAGACCTGGTTCAGACCTGGTTCGGACCAGTCCTACACACAGGACGGATGATTCACTGCCAGAATCAACGTCGTGGTACTGGGGCTCCGTCTGCAGGTCTGCGAGTCGTTTTTGACATGATGTCCGTCCCGCTGCGCTCCACAATTTCATCACCGTAAACTACGAGCTCAAAGAGTCAAATCCTCCAAGCGGACTGCGCACTGTAAAAACGTGTATAGGACCAAGCACTAAAAAAAAAAATCTGTGAAACAGCGAAGCCGCGGAAAGTGAACCTCGATAGAGCGAGAGAACACTGTAATGTTCTGTTCTGAGTGAAGAGTTTGTCTGTTTTCAGTTTGGACTTTCTGCTTAATCATGTTTTTGTCTGTTTGTTTGTTTGTTTGTTTGTTTGTTTGTTTGTTTGTTTGTCTGATTGTTCTTTAATCGTGTTTTCTTGTGTTTGTTTGTGCAGCTCCTGAGCCCGAGGCCGTCGCTCCTGACTCCAGCCTGCAGGAGGCGCCGTGGTACTGGGGCTCCGTCTGCAGGTCTGTTAAACTGTCTGACTCTCTCTCCTGGTGTGTGACCTCTGCCCTGACCTCTGACCTTTGTCCCTGCTCAGGTCAGAGGTCAGTTTTCTGCTCAAAGATTCTCCCGACGGAACGTTCCTGGTGCGAGACTCGTCCGACGGGAAAGCAGGACATTACACGCTCACGCTCAGGTAAGCCCCGCCCCCTGACCTCTCTAACCTCTGTGACCTCTCTGTGACCTCTCTGATGACCTCTGACCTCTCTGACCTCTGGCTCCAGGTCCCAGGGGCAGACGGTCCTGGTCCGGATCCTGGTTTTCCGAGGTCTGTTTGGATTCTCGGAGCCGCTCAGGTTCAGGTCTGTCCTGGACTTGGTTCAGTTCCACAGAAACCGGTCTCTGTGTCGCTACAACCCGAGTCTGGACGTGTGTCTGGAGAGACCGCTGTGTCGGACGCCTCAGGTGAGACGCAACAACAGAACAGAACAACAGTATGACACAATAACAGTACCACGCAACAGCAACAGCAACAACACAACACGAAACAGAAGAACAGTACGACACAAAAACACTAAACACGACAGCAGCACAACCCGAGTCTGGACGTGTGTCTGGAGAGGCCGCTGTGTCGGACGCCTCAGGTGAGACGCAACAACAAGACTACGTAACAACAGTACAGCAAAACAACAGCAACACGACAGCATTACGACACAAAAACACAAGAACACTAAACACAAGAACAGTAAAGACTATAACAGTACAACCCGAGTCTGGACGTGTGTCTGGACAGACCGCTGTGTCGTATGAATCAGGTGAGATGAAACAACATTATAACTCTACAAAACCACCAGACTAAACACTCCTCAGGTGAGATCAGAAGCACAACATCATACGACACTAAAACACTTCAACACATCCCATGTGTTTCTGGAGCAGCAGGTCTGAGGTGAAACTCAATCAAACACAAGAGTAAGACCAGGATTCTCACGCGTCCTGGAAACATGGAAAACACCTGGAGAATGAGAAAAAACAGCCAAATGTCATGGAAAATAAAATGTTTTCCTGGAAAATGATTGGGCCCAATAATAAAATGTAACAGTGTGCTAACAAATGAACACATGAACACATGAACACAGCCGACTCTAACAGGGCTCATGTGTAAGACAAAACAAAACAAAACTGCCTAAAAAACAAGATCTGCAAACCCAGACTAAAAGATTATATCCAAAATCTACTGGGGAGGACCCCAGACCCCCCTCACGTCTCATTTATCGTTTTTCAATCGGCTGTTTAACAAGCAGTTGTTTTAATTGGAAGAATATATTTTTACAAAATATTCTCAACAGTTTGATTTTAAAATGCATCAGGATGCACCAAAATTAACTTAATTTTTCAAAAGTCTCAGAGGGAGAACCCCCAGACCCCCCACTCATGTTTTTCTCCTGCATTACTGTCAAAATACTGTCACTGTGCTGCTCATGAAACACTAAAAAGAGGCTGTCAAAGTGAACCACAGCTTTGTAAACTCTCCTGTCTGACAAGATCAGATTCTGACTGAGAACTGACCACACGTCCTGAAAATGTTTTTGTTATGAGTGGGAACTCTGTGAGACACTGACCCTGCCACACAAGTGCCCTCGGACGGACCTCGAGACCTCGTAGCAGTGAGACTTAAGTCCAGAAGTTGTGTAGAAAGTCTATTTTCCCAGACAACACAGCCGTCTGATGCAACTTTCAGGTCATTTTACAAACAGTCTGGATCTGATCTGAACCGCCACACAGCTCACATGGATCTGTCTGGTTGATTATGGCTTACAGGTGCAGCCACACCTCTGTCAGTCTGCCCCGGGGCGGCTGTGACTCTGAGTTTGTGTGTTTGTGAAGGTAACAGAGTCTCTTCTCCTCAGGTTCTGGAGCTGAAGGACAAACCGGAGCTTCAGGAGAAAAAACTTCAGGAAATGTTCAGGAACTTTCAGGAAAAAAGTCGAGAGTTTGACCGACTCCAGGATCTGATCCACCGAACCTCCCAGGTGAGTTAACCCCGCCCACACCTGTCCACACAGCGCTGAAGCCCCGCCCACACTGCCCTGAAGCCCCGCCCACACTGAGGCATGTTCTTTGTCCATGTTCTTTAGGAAATCCAAACCAAACAAACGGCCATCGAAGCGTTCAACGAGACCATCAAGATCTTTGAGACTCAGGACCAGACCCAGACTCAGACCCAGACTCAGGACCAGACCCAGGACCTTTCCCAGGACCAGGACTTGAGCCAGGATCTGAGCGAGATCCGTCAGACTCGGGACAGTCTGGAGCAGGAGCTGAAGATCCAGGTCCAGGAGCTGAGACAAACGCAGAAGAACCTGGAGCAGCTGAGACCGGACCTGGTCCAGACCCGCAGGACCACGGAGCTCCTGATGAGGCGGCTGGACCAGACTCAGACCCCGTGGCCCCTGAGCTCTGATTGGCCGCTCACTTCCTGGTTCGTGGGGCCTCGGTCTCGTTCTGAAGCCGAGGAGATGCTTCAGGGAAAACCTTCTGGAACGTTTCTGATCCGAGAGAGCAGCAAAGCTCACTGCTACGCCTGCTCCATCAGGTTTGTGTTTAGCTCTGCTCCATCAGGTTTAAGTCAGGTCTAAGTCTGCTCCATCAGGTCAGTCACTACGCCCACGCCGTCAGGTCTAAGTCAGGTCTAAGTCTGCTCCATCAGGTTTGTGTTTAACTCTGCTCCATCAGGTCTAAGTTTAGGTCTAGGTCTTTGTGTCTCTTTGGTTTCATAAAGTAAAGTTTTAGATGATGTTAGATTCATGAAGAGTTCTGTTCTTCAGTTTGTTCTTCTCTGACGTGTCTCTGTGTCTCCTCAGCCTGGGGTCGGAGGTCAAACACTGCGTCATCTTCTCCTCGGACCAGGGTTTGGGATTCGAACCTTCCACTCAGTTCAGGAGCCTCACGGACCTGGTTCGGTTCTACAGCAGAACGTCTCTGGTGCAGCACAACGCGGCTCTGGACGTCACGCTGAGTAGACCTGTGAGAGGAGACGAGATCATCTGTGAGGAGGAGAACGTCCAGGAGGAGAACGTGACGGAGGAGGAGACCACGCTGAGTAGACCTGTTAGAGGAGACGAGATCATCTGTGAGGAGGAGAACGTCCAGGAGGAGACCACACTCAGCAGGCCGGTGAGAGACGAGATTATCAGCCAGGAGGACGTCCAGGAGGAGAATGTAAGGGAGGAGGACACTACACTCTGCAGGGCTGTGAAAGGAGAGGAGAACATCAGAGAGGACGTCACGCTGAGCAGACCGGTGAGAGGAGAAGAGATCATCTGTGAGGAGGAGAACGTCAAGGAAGAGGAGAACATCAGCAAGGAGGGGAATGTGAAGGAGGACACTACGCTCAGTAGACCTGTGAGAGAAGAAGAGGAGAACAAAGAAAACTGTGAGGAGGACACGAGGGAGGAGAAGATCAGGGACATTACACTCAGAGGATCTGTGAGGAACCAGGAGAGAGAGGAGAACTGTGAGGAGAACATCAGGGAGAAGAAAGAGAAGACTGAAACAGGACAGAAGGAGGAACATTAAGAGGAACATTAGGAGGAGCATTAGGAGGAGCTCAGGACCAAAAGTGAACCTCAGAGAGACAGAAGCTTCAGTCAGAGCTCAGACAAAGATCTGCAGGAGAAACAGACACCATCGTTCATCAGATTTAGACTTTTAGATTTGACCCAAAAACATGTTTTCACTTTAACAATAGAAATCCTTTCTCAGACTCTTCTTAAACGAAGCAGCCACACTCTAGAGCTGCAGGCTGCAGACCTCTGATCCAGGTGCTGCGGTTTCCCTGAACACTAAAAACATGTCCAGTAGCTCCTCCCCCAGGACTCTCCTGAAAAAGAGACTCTCCAGTTTAAATAAAGTGACTTAATCAGAGGAAATATAAAACTACAGTTCAGTAGTTTAAAGGTGCACTGTGTAACTTTCTGTGGGTGAAAAGTCAACTTCACAATTCAATAGAAATAGAAAAATAACATCATTCTCTAGAACATTACTGTACCTGATTTTTGCATCCTTAAAATGTAAACAAACAGAAATAATTAATTTTAACCTTTTTCCTTCAGGCTACATGATTTCCTCACGTAGCTAATGCATTCTGAGCTTCAGAATTGTTCATCATGATGAGTTTTAATGTTTTTCACAGCTTTTAACAGCGAGGTGAGTCACTATGCTAACAACAGTTAGCCACAATGCTAAAAACAACAACAGAAAAAGCTGCACACAAACAGGATTTTATTAGACATAGACAGGACTTTGGGGACTAATTTTCACCTGATTAGACACATTAACACCTTATCAGTGCTTGGGGGAAACTGCTTTAAAGGTATATTGTTGCAAAAAAAATCGAGTACAGTCCCTTTAAGAATAAGCACGTTTCAAGCCATAATTTGAGCTAAATATATCTAACTGAACGGAGGCCGTCCTCTGTGCCAGATAATAGTACATGTTGTGGCCCTGTAGTGTCACAAACACATTTAAACTAGAAAAACAGGCTTTTCCTCAAGTTTACTTTCTGGCCAAAAAGTTACTCTGTGCACCTTTAATCTAAAAGTGTGTGAGGGCCGCGTTTGGTCCCCGGGCCACAGTTTGTGGATCATGTGATGATCAGCTGAGCTCAAACATCACAGTCGTTATGAAAAACACTGAAACATGTTTTATTTAATGTCTAAAACTCTAAATCTGATGAAACAAAAGAAGAAGAGTCTGAAGCTGAAGCTGGCCCAGTGTTTTTGTAGCATCTGTGAAGCGAAAGTGAAAGTGAAAGTGAAACTCAGCGACGACGACGAGGAGCTTTGGCTTTGTACGAACAGAAACTTGAACAAAGAGAAACTTCAGGAGAAAAACTTTGTACAAAATGTAAAAAACAGAAACAAACAGGAAACTTTATGAACTTTGTACAAATCCAGTTTGAGACGAGAGACTTCGGCTTCAGAGAGAAACTGACCTCACACCGGACTGAAAGTGAAAGTGAAACTGAAACTAAACTGGAACTAAAGGATCTTTTTACTCCAGAAGTTTGATTTCAACAGAAGCTTCTGCTCTTCTCTGCTTCGTTCTGTTTCAGCGGCGTCGACCTGACATGATCCTGTTGTTACGTCTCAGACCTGACATGATCCTGTTGTTACGTCTCAGACCTGACATGATCCTGTTGTTACGTCTCAGACCTGACATGATCCTGTTGTTACGTCTCAGACCTGACATGATCCTGTTGTTACGTCTCAGACCTGACATGTTTCTGTTGTTACGTCTCAGACCTGACATGATCCTGTTGTTACGTCTCAGACCTGACATGATCCTGTTGTTACGTCTCAGACCTGACATGATCCTGTTGTTACGTCTCAGACCTGACATGATCCTGTTGTTACGTCTCAGACCTGACATGATCCTGTTGTTACGTCTCAGACCTGACATGATCCTGTTGTTACGTCTCAGACCTCAGATGATCCTGTTGTTACGTCTCAGACCTGACATGATCCTGTTGTTACGTTGAAGCAGAGCTGAGCAGAACTCTGGGTAAAGACACTTTTACAGTTTCAGGACAAACTGAAGCGTTTCCAAACAAAAGCTGCTCGAATCTTTTTCTTTTTCAAACTTAGGTTTTGGTGAAAAGTTTAAACAAAACGACACTTTTGAAACGTTAAAAAAAGAAAAAACTGTTGAAGTTTTTGCAGATTTTGCACAAAGTCTGAATGTGAAAGTGAAAGTGAAAGTGAAACTGCTGCTGCTCGAAACACAAACGGCACTGAACAAAACACAACAGAGAAAGTTTATTTCAACACGAAAGGTTTGTGTTGAATGTTCACAGAGTTAAACTTACAGAGTTAAACTGTTACAGAGTTAAACTGTTAGAGTTAAACTGTTACAGAGTTAAACTGTTACAGAGTTAAACTGTTACAGAGTTAAACTGTTAGAGTTAAACTGTTACAGAGTTAAACTGTTACAGAGTTAAACTGTTAGAGTTAAACTGTTACAGAGTTAAACTTACAGAGTTAAACTTACAGAGTTAAACTGTTACAGAGTTAAACTGTTACAGAGTTAAACTGTTAGAGTTAAACTGTTACAGAGTTAAACTGTTACAGAGTTAAACTGTTAGAGTTAAACTGTTACAGAGTTAAACTTACAGAGTTAAACTTACAGAGTTAAACTGTTACAGAGTTAAACTGTTACAGAGTTAAACTGTTACAGAGTTAAACTGTTAGAGTTAAACTGTTACAGAGTTAAACTGTTACAGTTAAACTGTTACAGAGTTAAACTTACAGAGTTAAACTGTTACATAGTTAAAGATTCTGCTGCAACAAAACAAAGACAGAAAAGTTCAGAAAATACTTTCACTGTAAAAAGTCACAGGATTGTTTCATGTTTAAGTTCACTTGAGTTTGTTTTTCAGTCACATGTAACTTACAAAAGTAAAGTTAGAAAAAATGTGTAAAGAGGCTTTGACACCGAACGCGACCACGCAGACACGTTCAATGCTACGTCTATGAGTAAGTGCGTTTGGCGCGACCACAGCGGCGCAGAGCGTCCACCACGGCCGATGTGAGCGTTTATTAATTAGGGGCAGACAGGCGTCTGTGCAGTTTTCAACATGATCAGACTCAGTTATTCACCTAAAGCTGCACAAACATAAAAACACAGAACATGTGACTGGGACTCACCTGTGGCTCCACAAAGGAAAATAAACTGTAGTAGTTTAGTCCAGGGATTCCTCTCATGCTGTCAGTGTTTCTGATACATAAAACATCATCACAGACACTGAAGCTGCATGAACATAAAAACACAGAACATGTGACTGAGACTCACCCAAACACTCATGTTCACAGAGTTTAGTCCAGGGATTCTCCTGGTTTATGCTCCTGTGCTGTCAGTGTTTATGACTCATAAAACATCATCACAGATACTGAAGCTGCAGGAACACGCCGCTGTTAATGTTTGAAAGGTAGAAGTTGGTCACGTGTGAAACACAACTCATTTCAACTGATTAAGAAACAACTTCCACGTGTCTGGATGTCTCCAGTGTGTAAGCACTTAAAGAACTCAACAATCTCAGTTGAATCTCCTGAACTCAGACTCTCAGGTTCAGTTATTTTTCTCTCGTTGGTGTTTTTACAGTAAAAGGAACAAAACTCTGACGTTTGGTGAAACTTTTGTGAATCTGATTTTGTCGCAGCAGAAAAAAAACAAAGTTTACAAAAGTTTATTTATGAAACATAATTTATTTATTTAAAGTGATTTATTTAAAGTTTATGTGTTTGTTTGTTTAGAAAGAGAAACTTTTATTGAAGCGGTTCTGAAGCACTTACACTTTAAACTCTCGTGTCTCTGTCACAGTTTTATTATTTAAAAAAACACTCCACGCACTTTTACTGAAATCTTTTGTTTTGATCCGTTTGACTTTAGTTTAGTTTGAAAAATAATATTTTATGTTTTAAAACATTTGTGACGATTGTCTCTGTACACAGAACGTCAGTTGGCTTGTTTATGTTCAAACAGCTCACTTGTATACATACGAGCACTTCCTGTTAGCGTTAGCATTCACTTCCTGTTAGCGTTAGCATTCACTTCCTGTTAGCGTTAGTCTCTTTTTAAACACACAAATCTTCCTCTGAGATGTAAAGTCTTTAACATGTTTTCTGATCTAAAGAGGATTTATCTGTTTTAAACTGATGGAGAGAAAACCTCATAGAAAAGAACTAAACAGGAAGTGGTTGTATGTACAGGAAGTAGTATTCTGAACCAAAACAAGTCAACTGCACTGAGCCTATTAGTTTTGTCCCAAAAAACAAATATTTTAAAGTGAAAATTCAAACTAAATGTGACAGAGTCCAGAGGATCAGAGCCAGGTATTGATCCTGTATTGATCCAGTATTGATCCAGTATTGATCCAGTATTGATCCAGTATTGATCCTGTATTGATCTTGTATTGATCCTGTATTGATCTTTTGATCCAGTATTGATCGTATTGATCCTGTATTGTATTTTTTTTTTGTATTGATCGTATTGTTTTTTTTTGATCCAGTATTATCCTGTATTGATCCTAGTATTGATCCAGTATTGATCCTGTATTGATCCGTATTGATCCAGTATTGATCCTGTATTGATCCAGTATTGATCCTGTATTGATCCAGTATTGATCCTGTATTGATCCAGTATTGATCCTGTATTGATCCAGTATTGATCCTAGTAATTGATCCTGTATTTGTATTCCTGTATTGATCCTGTATTGATCCTTTATGTTTATTTTATTGATCCTGTATTGATCCAGTATTGATCCTGTATTGATCCAGTATTGATCAGGAGCTGCTTTGGTTGTTTAGTTTAAGCTGGCAGCTGTTTTAGGAACAAGGCCATGAGTGTCGCCCCCTGGAGGACAGTCACAGGTGGAGCGCCCCCTGGAGGACAGTCACAGGTGGAGCGCCCCCTGGAGGACAGTCACAGGTGGAGCGCCCCCTGGAGGACAGTCACAGGTGGAGCGCCCCCTGATGGTTAAAAATCCGTCCTGTCGTCTGATCGATTGTCATTGATCAGGAGGAAAATAAGTCTAAATATTAAAACTATTAAACTCTCTCAGCCTCAGGTCAGATGTTTAGCTCAGATATTTTTACCTAAAAATAACATTTTTATATTTTCAGTTTTCAGAAACATTATTTATTGACAAACTTAAAGATTCAAACTAATAACAAACTGATCAGATCAATGACTGTGATTGATTTGTTCGCAGCAGGTTTAGTTTAGTTTGAAGATTTGTTTTTATATAAATAAAAAGAATTGCACATTTTTCTGTAAAATATGACATTTTCATGTTTAATGTTTGAAGTTTGTGAGAAATGTTTTTTTTTTTTTTACATTTGACCAAAGATTTGTTTCTTTCTCTTTATTTCCACAGTTTTATCGGCTCCAGTTTGTCTTTTATTTCAGTCTGTTGTTTTTATTTTTATCACAAAAAGTTTAAGAAGAAATAAAATAAATAAAACTACCTCAGACAAACTCACTGCAAAAGAAATCTATAGTCAAAATGATTCTGTTTGTCTCACAGTTTCATGTTTTTTACAGTGTGTTCAGTTTAAAGATGTTTTTACAGTGTTTTCAGGGACAAACTGGACTGAACCAGGCCAAACCAGACTAAATGTTCCTGTTTCTGCGTTTGTGTTGTTTTAATAAGTTGTGTTCATTAGACGACTCGACTTTCTCCACTTTAAGAACATTTCTCTGGATCTGTTTGTCGTTTTAACACAAAAGTGAAAGAGTTTAGTCACAAACAGATTAAAAATGTGTCAGATTATATTTTATTTGAAGATTACGACGTCGTCACATCCTCAGCGTGAACACAACCTGTTGTTCTGACAGGTTTCTGGAGCTGTTCTTAGTGGAGTCTGTTGATGCTTTTGTGTAAAACAAACTTAAACAGAGTGAGTAAAGAAACAAACTTACAGAGAGTGAGTAAACAAACTTAAACAGAGTGAGTAAAGAGAACAAACTTACAGAGAGTGAGTAAATAAACTTAAAGTGCCTATGACAGGTTGAACTAATCTTTTCATTAAGATTTTACTAAAGATTTGGCAAAGTTCATTCAAGTTTAGCTCTTTTTTATAGGATTAAAAATGTACTTCCTGTTTACAGATGATGACATCACTCTAGGGCAGGGGTGGGCAATTATTTTTTTCCGCGGGCCATATTTGAACTGGAACAAGTAGTGGAGGGCCGGACCACGGTCATTGGTGTAACAAATTATCATTATTACGGCAAAATTTTGTAAATCATACTGTTTTAATCTGCAATTTTGACAATTGAATGTGATAACATCAGGACAACAGGCAATGCCATATGCTCCATAGCCAAGTCAATCGAATAAAAGAAATGTAAAGCGTAACACTTATTCTCAAAAATGTGTCGGGGGCCACCTTGAAACCCTTCGAGGGCCGCATCTGGCCCCCGGGCCGCAGTTTGCCCAGGTCTGCTCTAGGGAGTTGCCTAGTAACCGAATAATAAACTGGGCAAAGCTACTTGAGTGTAAGAAGATGTTACTTGAGACATAAAAACACCAGTTTAGGGTCATACAAATGTGTTTATCGTGAGTAAATGTCCTTGTCTCTCAGAGTGACATCATCACTACTCCACTTCCTGTTATTTTCAACAGATTTTCAAACTTTTCTTCACAAACTTGTTGATTCATGTAAAACTGTATATTTAACTTTATATTTACAACAGGTATTAATCTAACAAATTAAATTAAACTTGGAAATTTGTAAAAACCTGTCATACGCACTTTAAACAGAGTAAAGAAACTTATACAGAGAGAGTAAAGCTGGTTTAAAGACAGTGAGTAAAGTTTAAACAGACTTAAACAGCGTGAGTAAACAAACTTAACGACAGTGAGTAAAGTTTAAAGAGACGTCCGTTGTGTTGGAGCTGAGTTGTTCTGTGTCTGTGACAGTTGGAGCATGCTCTGTCTTTACCCTCGTTTTGTGAAAAATAAAAGATTTAACTGTTTAAAAACGTCTCTTTGTCTGAGTCTTAATCAAAACAATCTATGTTTACTGATCAAAGAAATTAATAATAAAATGTGTAAGACTGGATTTTATTTATTTTCAGATGAATAAGTAAATACCCCCAAAAAACAAAGTTATTCTTATTATTTCAGAACATTTGATATTATGTATTTGAAGCTCCAAAGGCTTGTGATATTGATTCTTAATTTAAATCAGCTTCTAAAAGACCAAAACTATAAACCAGACAGATCTCTTAAGCATTTGGCCCAAATCGTAATAAGTAATGCATTGTACAGTGCATTAATAAACAAAAACAAAGCTATTTTAAAGCCCATATGAAGCATTTTACTGCACATTGTGGTTAAATGACCTTTAAACTATAAGCATTAAATTAGATTTTTCACTGTATTTCCACTTCTATTGACTCCGTTTAGTGGTTTAACATGTGGCTCCTGAAGAAAAACGTTTGGATACTCCTGCTATAAACTGTGCATTTTCTCTGGCTGATGTGGTCTTTATTTTCATTTAAACACTTGAGGTTATCACTGCCGTTATAAACAAGTTAATTTAAATAAATAATTAAATTAGATTACTTCTTCCTCCGCAGTACCGCTCATTCTTTTGCAGTCGGTCATGTTTTAAATGTTTAATTTCATTTTTAAAAGTTGTCTTATTTCCCAGTTCAATGTAAATTATTGTTACATCCACATTAACAACGACTTTACAATAAAACTATATAAAAATAAAGATATTTTTATTTTTTAAGTGACGCCGTTTTGACGTCGCGGAGCAGTGACGTGAACAAACCGCGACCTCCGTGTTTAGCTTTAGCATTAGCCTAGCATCAGCCGCAGTTTGTGGATTTTCTCACGTTTTTTTCTTCCAAACTTCAGGTCGGATCATGGTCCAAACGGAGCCGGTGAGTTTATCCCGGTCTGTCCCGGGTCTGGCCGCGTTTTAAGACTCTTTACACGCGTTTTCTGATTTAAATGAGGCGTTAAAGCTGAAAAATGTGAGGTTTTATGGAGGGTTTTGATCAGAGAAAAGTCTGAGGTTTAAACGCGGATTAATGACAGAAATACTGATTATAACCGAACACGAGGCCATAAAAACACTCAACTGTTCATGTGAATAATGAGTTTATTAGTGTTTCATAAAAGAAAAGACAAACGTGGCTTTAAAATGTAGAAATTGTTGTTTTTCTTGCTTTTTTATCTTAAACATTACAATAAATTACATTGTTATTTTCATCCAGACCATTTACTGACGCGTTTTCTGACAGTTTAAGCAAAAATAAAGCTGTTCTCAGGTCGTAGAAGCTTTAATTAAACTGTGTCCACCTGGAAAAACAGTCAAAATGTAAAATATAATAAAAATACAATCACGTTCTCTGTATTTTGAGTGATAAGTGTTGAACCAGTCTTTTATTTTGTATGTCTGTGTCTTGTCCGGACTCACGCGGGACACACACGAGGTTGTATTCAGATGAAACTGTATTAAACATAATGAAAGTGTTTCCAGAGCCAGTTAGACCAGGACCAGCCCGAGCAGAGCAGAGCCAGGCTGAGGAGGCGGGGCTTAGAAAACACACCTAAAACTGTCACATGTGAAGAATGTTTAGTGTGTGTGTCAGTTTGGACTTTTTACATTTGATCTTTCATATTGTGCACAACAGCTGACAATGCAGTGTTTAATAATATTAGTGCAAAATGATCTTTTTACAAAAACCTGATTCTACAGACACATTTTATTAACTATTTTAGTCAATAAAGTACTGCAGACCAGGTCTATTCAACTTAATTTTCCAGTGGTCCAGATGTTAAAGAGGACCGTGGCTTCGGGGACAGGTAGTTGCTCCAAACATTCACTTTGGTGAGCAGATAGTGATAATAACTAATGCTACAGTGTGTTTTATTGCTCTACAACATGTCTTAAGTCAGCTCTAAGCAATATAACCATATCTGAACCAGATTTAAACCAGAATTAACCAAGGTCTAAAGCAGGATTTAAAAAAAAACAGGACTGAACACTGTAAGAAGTGACAATCTTGAATTGGAAGTGAATAAATGCTTAAATTAAGTTATATTTATCTTCATTTGAGTGTATTTGAACTATTTTCAAACAAGATTTGTCAACAGAACAAGGGCAAAGTTGTTTGTTTTGCTATAAAATGAGAAAAATAACACATTTTCTCACTGGAATAAGTCAAAAAATGAAACTGGAATTGAAACAAGAAAAATACATTCTTTGGCCGATCTTATTTTCAGACAGTAAAATATAATAAAATCAAGAAAGCTATAAACACTTTTTACACATTGAGACATTTAATTTGGCCAGTATTTCCAGGGTTAGGGTTAGGTCTGGGCAATATTGTGATAAAAATCGAATTGTGAGTTCATCTCTGTGACAATCTCCTTTTTTTAAATGAAACCATCATATTGTGATTACCCGTCTGTTCAAATACAGCGTTTATATTGCAACCTACTTCTCTTTAAGTTGTTAAGTGGGTTTCTCTTTTGAATTTTGTGTCATAAAAGAGATGAATTTTAGCAATTTTTCAGGTGTGATTTCATGTCTAAAAGTCGTTATGAATGTTGGAAAAACTATGAAAATATGTCAAAAGTAATAAACACTTGTTTAGAGGCAACACACAATGTTAAAATTATTCGATTTTTAAAAAATGTTATTGAAGTGCTGAGGTTGTTTGTTTTGGGAGTTTTTTTAAAGCTTGGTTGCTTGTTTTTCTCTGAAAATCTTTCAACACTGGTCAGCCTTTGTCCTTCTGTGAGTGACAGCTGCAGCCAATCATAAAGTAGAGGATTTTATTGACCTCAAAGGCAACAGAAACTAGTCTAATTGCGATAAAAATCGAAACCATAATCTGGCTCTAAGAAAATCGTGGCTTAAATTTTTTGCCCCATCGCCCTGAAAGTACAACCCAAGAAAACGCAAACCTTCAAAATTCACAAGAGATTTTATAAACAGAAGCACAACATAGCTACCAAAAAAAAAGATTGTGCAACTCTGAGGCTGAGAGAAGTAGAAGTGTTTGAACAGAGAGAGAAATCACAATGTGACGATCTCATCAGAAAAGCAGATTGTCATCGAGACGCCCCAGTCGCCCTGGTTCTGTGGTTCATATGGACAGTCGTGGTGTCCCACATAAGCTGATATTGTTCCCACCTGGTTCCACTGTATAAGATAAAGAATTATTACCATAAAAAAATGATAAAAGTACAACTGCAGCCGGTTTGATCCTGGTGTTTTCTTATAGATTTGATTTGGACTGAGTTTATTAAAGGACACACTTGATACAACGTGAGCTTTGACCTTTCAGGACGAGGAGGACGTCCCTGCGGTGTCCTCGTGACGTCCCAGCGGCTCGGTGATGTCGTGGTGATGTCGTGGTGGTGATGTCATCGTGACGTCAGCGAAGGACAAGATGGAGTCGTGGACGCCCAACCCCCGAGCCAAACCTTTCATCCCCCGAACGCAACGCAGCTTTTACCTGAGCTGGAAGTACAGACTGACCAACCGCCGGACGCTGAGGAGGACGTGTCAGGTACTGCACCTGTCACTGCACCTGTCACACACCTGTCAGAACACCTGTCACACACCTGCACCTGTCAGAACACCTGTCACACTGTCACACATCCACAAACACCTGAGAACAGTCTGTATCTGAGCTGGAAGTACAGACTGACCAACCGCCGGACGCTGAGGAGGACCTGCCAGGTACTGCACCTGTCTCTGCACCTGTCTCTGCTCCTGTCACACCTCTGCACCTGTCTCTGCACCTGTCTCTGCTCCTGTCACACTGTCTCTGCACCTGTCACAACACCTGTCACACCTCTGCACCTGTCACCGTATCACACATTCACAAACATCTGAGAACAGTCTGTATCTGAGCTGGAAGTACAGACTGACCAACCGCCGGACGCTGAGGAGGACCTGCCAGGTACTGCACCTGTCTCTGCACCTGTCACACTGTCTCTGCACCTGTCACACCTGTCACAGATGATCAGATCTTATTTAACTCTTCTCTGTGTGTTTTGTTGGTCTCAGGCTGGAGCCGTTCTGTTCCTCGTCGTCACCGTCATCGTGAACATCAAACTGATTTTAGACACGAGACGAGCCGCCAACGAAGACCAGACTGTGGACTATGGTAGGACCTGTTTCAGTCCTGTTTTAGTCATGTTTTAGTCCTGCTTTAGTCCTGTTTCAGTCCTGTTTTAGTCCTGCTTTAGTCCTGCTTTAGTCCTGTTTCAGTCCTGTTTCTAACCCTGTTTCGTCTGTGTTTCTCCAGAAGACCCGGTGAACCCTCAGACTCCTCGGAAACCTCTCCACGGCAGAAGAGTCTTGGACATCGAGGTTTTCTCCAGTCGATCCAAGGTTTACGTGGCGGTGGACGGGACCACGGTGAGACTGGGGTTTCAGACTCAGACCTGCCCTGGACCTGACTGTAGACCTGACTGTAGACCTGACTGTAGACCTGACTGTAGACCTGACTGTAGACCTGCCTGTAGACCTGACTGTAGACCTGACTGTGGACCTGACTGTGAGTGACTGTGAGTTTGTGTTTCAGGTGCTGGAGGACGACATGAGGGAGCAGGGACGAGGAATCCACGTGATCGTCCTGAACCAGGCCTCGGTCTGACCTCTGACCTCTCATCTTCACCGCTCTGACCTCTGACCTCTGCTCACTGTACGTTGTGTTCCAGGGTCACGTCATGGCCAAGAGGATCTTCGACACTTATTCTCCTCATGAAGACGAAGCTATGATCCTGTTTCTGAACATGGTGACCCGCGGAAGAGTCCTGATCTTCACCATCAAGGTCTAGTCCTGTTTTTAGACCTCATCTAGTCCTGGTTTAGTCCCCGTTTAGTTCTGGTTTAGACCTGGTTTAGTCCTGGTTTAGTCCTGGTTTAGTCCTGGTTTAGTCCTCATCTAGTCCTGGTTTAGTCCCCGTTTAGTTCTGGTTTAGACCTGGTTTAGTCCTGTTTAGTCCTGGTTCAGACCTGCTCTAGTCCTGGTTTAGACCTGGTTTAGTCCTGGTTTAGTCCTGCTTTAGTCCTGGTTTAGACCTGGTTTAGTCCTGCTTTAGACCTGCTTTAGTCCTGGTTTAGTCCTGGTTTAGTCCTGGTTTAGACCTGGTTTAGTCCTGGTTCAGACCTGGTTTAGACCTGTTTTAGTCCTGGTTCAGACCTGCTCTAGTCCTGGTTTAGACCTGGTTTAGACCTGGTTTAGTCCTGCTTTAGACCTGCTTTAGTCCTGGTTTAGACCTGATTTAGTCCTCCTGTTTTAGTCCTGGTTTAGACCTGGTTTAGTCCTGGTTTAGTCCTGCTTTAGTCCTGGTTTAGACCTGATTTAGTCCTCCTGTTTTAGTCCTGGTTTAGACCTGGTTTAGACCTGGTTTAGACCTGGTTTAGTCCTGCTTTAGACCTGCTTTAGTCCTGGTTTAGACCTGCTTTAGACCTGCTTTAGTCCTGGTTTAGACCTGATTTAGTCCTCCTGTTTTAGTCCTGGTTTAGTCCTGGTTTAGTCCTGGTTTAGACCTGGTTTAGTCCTGTTTTAGTCCTGGTTTAGTCCTGGTTTAGTCCTGGTTTAGACCTGGTTTAGTCCTGCTTTAGACCTGCTTTAGTCCTGGTTTAGACCTGGTTTAGACTTCATCTAGTCCTTTCTTTCTTATTGAGACAGGTAAAGAGCCTGTTGCAATAGTCCAAGCGCGAGGATACAAAAGCATGGATAATCATCTCTCATTCAGTTTTTAGACATCATAGATCTAAGCTTAGAGATGTTAAAAAAGCAGTTTTTTACTAGCTGTTTTGCGTGGTGTTCAAGAGACATAGCTTCATCAAAAATAACACCAAGATTTCTTATCTGAGCTTTGGCAGAGTGCTGCAAGTTGCCTAAGTGCTTTTTGATTGTGGGAATAGCACTGTCTGGGGCAATAATAACAGTCTCAGTTTTCTCTGCATTTAACTGAAGACAGTTTTTGCTCAACCACTGCTTCATCTGGGACAGGCAGTCAATTAAACAGTTAAACAGAGTTTGTGGGCCTCAGAAGGTTTAAAAGAACAATATAGTTGTAGATCATCTGCAAACAAATGATAAGAAACATTACTGCTGGATAACCTTACTGAAATAGAATAGGGCCCAGGACGGAGCCCTGTGGCACCCCACACGTAAGAGCAGCAGACATTGACACTTCATTATTGAAAGACACACTAAAGCTTCTGTTTGACAGGTATAAGGAGAACCAGCTTAACACTGAACCTGACATTCCAATCTCATTTCTCAGTCTGTCAATCATTATAGCATGATCAATCATTATAGCATGATCAATCATTATAGCATGATCAATCATTATAGCATGATCAATCATTATAGCATGATTGACAGTGTCAAAGGCTGAAGAGAGATCCAGCAAGACCAAAACAGAACATCTCCCTGAATCAGCAGACATCATAATATCATTGGACACTTTGCCATCAGCTCAGACTGGTCAAGGTTAGGCTAGGTCAAGATTAGTCCTGCTTTAATCCTGTTTTAGTCCTTCTTTCAGACCCGGTTCAGGCTCGGTTCAGACCTGGTTCAGACCTGGTTCAGACCTGGTTCAGACCTTTATATTTCTTCTTCAGGACGAGGGAACGTTCCATCTGAAAGACGCAGCTCGAGCTCTCCTAAAGTCTCTGGGATCTGAAGCGTCTCTGGGTTTGAGCTGGAGGGACATGTGGACTCTGGTGCTGAGGAAAGGAGGTAAACAAGTAAACAAACACATGTAAACAACAAACAAACACAGACATGTGGACTCTGGTGCTCAGGAAAGGAGGTAAACAAGTAAACAAACACGGAAACAACAAACAAACAGAGACATGTGGACTTTGGTGCTGAGGAAAGGAGGTAAACAAGTAAACAAACATGTAAACAACAAACAAACAGAGACATGTGGACTCTGGTGCTGAGGAAAGGAGGTAAACAAGTAAACAAACATGTAAACAACAAACAGAGACATGTCAAGTTTGACTCGCGTTTCAGTCTGGCATAAAGTTAATTGTAACCCGCATTTAATTTAGCAAAGACCAAGAGCTTTATTCTTGCGGGTCAACTTCCTGTCCAATTGCCTCACTTCCTCTAAGTACGAAGTGTCGCGCTTCACTTCCTCCTCTTGCTCCGCTGTGGCTGTGCCGTGGTCAGGTCGGCGTCTCAAACAGATCATTCGAGCTCCAAAACTGCTCACTTATGAATCTTGAAACTTAGAGCCTCCGTGTATTTTCCCGATCGGGCCAGGCATGGAGAGAAGCGTTTAGCCCACGATTAAAAGGTCAGGTTTTTAGTAAACGAACAATGGTTCCACTCAACTCTACTCAACTGATGGCGAGCTAAAGGATGTGCTAGGACAAAACTATATATATATATTTTTTACTGCCACTGGAATTGAACCGTTTGGATTATTTCTGGATCAAAAACTGAACTTTTGAAACTCAAACCACATTTCGGATTTACTTAAACAAAAGACTTGAACGAACTCTTTACACACATACACACAATCTATTTTTTATTTTTTGTATAAATGTTTTGTTTTGTCACTTGCTTCTTTAATTTTCAATATATTTACGTAAACTTAC
Source organism: Mugilogobius chulae (assembly GCA_038363315.1). Lineage (NCBI taxonomy): Eukaryota > Metazoa > Chordata > Actinopteri > Gobiiformes > Gobiidae > Mugilogobius > Mugilogobius chulae. The sequence continues at coordinate 203,727 of JBBPFD010000715.1, read as the reverse complement.
ATTACCTCTCCTGTGTTATTCTTTCACCCTCACCTTGGCTCCTCAAAGAACAGGTCTTCTGATGCAGCTACATTACGTAGCCGTAGTCAACCGCCTAGCCCTAAACTAGCGTTACATGTAGAGATGCACCGATCCGATACTGGGATCGGATATCGGTGCCGATCCAGGAAATTTTGCTGGATCGGGTATCGGCTCCATGATATTGGTTCAGCCGATATCATAGTTGTGCCTTTAATTGGACATAATGAGACAAATTTACTGGCTGATGTTGATCCAGAACATCTCATATTGTTGGACATTTTAATCAGATTAAGTTGTTAAGTTGTGACTTGCACTATAAATAACAGTTACACAGCACTATATGACAAAATGTCTTATGTTTTAATAAGAAAGAGAAGCATCTTCAATCGTTACACTGGTATCGGTTGATATCGGGTATCGGTAGATACATAAAGCCAAAGTATCGGAATCGGTATCGGAACAGAAAAAGCTGGATCGGTGCATCCCCAATTACATGTACACTCAAGGAAAAAAGAAACACAACACTCAGTTTTCAGAGTTTTGTGGGGGGGATCCGCCTGATTACTTTATTTATCCCTCAAGGGGCAATTCATTTGAGCAGCATCAGACAATATGAACCCTACCCTACATCCATCTCTAATGCATGCGGGGGTCGATACACGGGGGCCACCAGTACGAGGGCGGTCGTTACACGGGGGCCACCAGTACGAGGGCGGTCGTTACACGGGGGCCACCAGTACGAGGGCGGTCGTTACACGGGGGCCACCAGTACGAGGGCGGTTAGGGTTAGGGTCCATAGCTCCATCCCTCTCTGGTGGAGACAATCGTGTGTTTTTGGCTTCATTCTGGTGCCTTTTATAGAGAAGACTTGAGCACAGTTAACCAGCGCTAAAAGTCATAAACCACCTGTAATGCACTCTTTATGGTTCTCACAATCAGTCAGGTCTGTATCAGCCCAACATGAATATTAAATTGTTGCGTTTCTTTTTTTCCTTGAGTGTATTTGAATCACAAGTCAAGTCTTTTCAAATCTGTAAAATTAAATGTGTTGCTGTATTAAGTCATGTGTTTTGTGTTTCAGGAGAAGTTTACGGAGAGAAACACTCAAAGTCTCCGGCTCTGTCCACCTGGGGAGATCCAGTCCTCCTGAAGACCGAGGTCCAGCTCACGGCTTCAGAAGGTGAGAATGCTTTGACGTCAGGTGTTTGCTGGAAAAACATTAAACAGCCATACAAATGACACAGAAAGAAACGTTTTTAAGGGAAAACAACCAATGGAATCAGTAACTCTTTGTTGGGAATATGCATGTTTTTTCTTCCTTTGTTGTATCTTTATATTAGAATGTATGATTAAGAAATAAAGGTGTTTGCTCTGGACTCTTTGGCGATAGTTTGAAAGTTCTTTGTCCTGAAGCCAAGTGTCTGAGCAGATCCTTTTAAAGTACATGTTGTTGTGATATTTCTACAGAAGCTGAGAGAGAGTATGTTAAAATACATGTTCCTGTGGTTGTTTGCAGAAGCAGAGAGTCTATAGAGATCATGTTAAAGTATATTTCCTGTGGTTGTTTGCAGAAGCCGAGTGTCAATGGGCCGAGACGGAGCTGAACCGACGCAGGAAGATCTTCTGCTCTAAAGTTGAAGGTTATGGAAGCATCTGCAGCTGTAAAGACCCCGCTCCATCGAGTTTAACCTGAACCGGTGAGTTTAACCATCGAGTTTAACCATCGAGTTTAACCAGTGAGTTAAACAAAAACATTAAAGCCTCCTCTGTCATGTGAGGGAGGAGGCTTTAATGAACTTGAGTTCACTGGGAAACACAGAGAGCTGATGCATCTTTGACTGTAGATTCTCCGTGTGTGAAAAGGAAACAAAACTCTCTGGGTAAACTGAGAGAAAGACGCGGGAAAGCTCTAAATGTACTGTTTCTGTGGTGCTTTTTTCACTGATGGAAATGGGCTTTCATAAGTAACAGGTTTCGGCTAAAAATAGTTTAAAAAAAAGGCTCTTCCCTAAATGTGGTCTTTTAGAAACACAATTCCTTCACAAAGTTTAATTTCATAAAATCTGTCCCAAACTTGAAGTAAAGTATTGAAATTGAAAAACTGTAATCCTGCAGAAAGACTTAAGGCTTTTTCACACCAACACAACTCCCAGTCGTTGTCAGTAGGAGGAGCGACGCACCGTCTGTTCTAGTCTCTTTGAGGCATCGATGTAAAAAATCATTCACACAACATGATCCAAACATCCAACAGTCGGTGAAAAAATGCCGAGTGAGCATGTGTGTGACGTAACGCTTGACGAAAAAGATAAAACAGAAGTGTGCGCGAGTAGTTGTCAAACTCTGTGGTGAACAGATTTTTATCTTACCTCATGGATTAGACTAAACTTCTATTTCCCGCTACAGTCCAGCCTTCGTACTACAGCTGTACTCCTCCATCTTTGTTTTCCTCAGACCAAGTAGAACCATTCTTCTCCGTACTTATGTCCCGTTTGAACCCGGCAAATAACAACAATCCATGCTCAGGTAAATACTGTTTTTCCATAAGCGGCATTTTCGGTTTTCCGCACCATTTTCTTGCCACTGATTCGCTGGTCACGGGCCAATCAAACAGCTGCATATGCGGCAACTACCGACCGCTGACGATGCCGACTTTACGAGCAAGTCTTCAAAACCTCGCCTCCACGACCTCTGACCCCCGACAAACCCATTTACACCAAACACACGTGAGCCGCCTGTCGGCAGAAGCCAAACCGGTTCAGACGGACGACCCTCGGCCTGGTGTGAAAGAGCCTTAAGTCGTAGCTTTGTGTGGCTAATCTGTTTTTTGTTTGTTTTTGTTCTGCAGCTGCAAAATAACAAAGTGTCAGACGTCCCAGTGGCCGTGATCGCCGGGACAGACCCAACTATTTATACAGGTGAGATCGCCACGGCAACAGACCCAACTATTTATACAGGTGAGAGTTCATACAGGTGAGGTACAGGTGAGAGTGCATGTGAGGCTCTGGAGTAAATAAGTGTCACAGTTTTATATCAGTAAAGTGAAGTTTTATGATTTAAAAGTGTTTTTAGTTTTCTACAAATGTTGTTTCAGGATGCTGCGTTCTCTCCTGTCGGCTCATGGAGTCAATCCTCACATGATCACTGTGTTTATCGACGGATACTACGAGGTACTGGACCTGGACTGGACCTGGACTGGACCTGGACTAAAGCAAGACTGAACCTGGACTAAAACCAGGACTGGACCTGGACTAAAGCAAGACTGAACCTGGACTAAAGCAAGACTGAACCTGGACTAAAGCAAGACTGAACCTGGACTAAAGCAAGACTGAACCTGGACTTAAACAGACTGGACCTGGACTAAAGCAGGACTAAAGCAGGACTAAAACAGGGACTAAAGCAGGACTAAACCAGGACTAAACCAGGACTAAAACAGGTCTAAACCAGGTCTAAACCAGGACTAAACCAGGTCTAAACCAGGTCTAAACCAGGTCTAAACCAGGACTAAACCAGGACTAAACCAGGTCTAAACCAGGACTAAACCAGGTCTAAACCAGGTCTAAACCAGGTCTAAACCTGGTCTTGTTGTGTCCCAGGAGCCCATGGACGTGGTGGAGCTGTTCGGTCTAAAGGGAGTTCAGCACACACCAATCAGCATCAAAGAACGCTCGAGTGTCTCAGGTCAGAGCCAATCACAGGCCTCCGTACGCCTCGGCCAATCACTGTGAAGCTTTAATATCACTTTTCTAAACTCTGTGTTTTGTGTTTGTGTTTGCAGCATTACAAAGCTTCTCTGACGGCGACCTTTAACCTCCACCCGGTCAGGACACGGTTATACTCTAAAAACAACACTTTACACTCTAAAAACAACACTTTACATCAGGAGTATTCACCATAATTATAATGTTTTTACTACAGCTACTGTATAATCGGATTGATTTTATTGGTTTAAAAATGTTCAAAACGGCTCTGAACTAGAATTAAACGAGGATTAGACCAGACCAGCTCTAAAATCACAAAAAATAAGGAATAAAATCCAGATTTCAAGATGTTTTAGCAAATCTAGACTGACATTTTTGCAGTGTGTATTTCTTTAATTTGATTGACTCTCTGTGTGTTTGCACCTGTGATTAATAAGTGCAATTATAAAAGATAAGTCGCTTATTTTTTATTCAAAATGGGCTGTAACAATAACATTCTTTCAATGATTGTGCTCCGGCCTTTTGTCACTTGTCTGGATTTGATGATTGCTCTCGGAGAAAAACATTTACCTACCCCCGCTTTAGAAGGTTCAAATGATCTTCTGTTAAAACACAAACTTAAACATTTCTAACTCTGGAGTGTAGAGTTTCTGGAGCAGCTCTAGTTTAAGCTCTAAAACCAGAGACATGATTACAAAAGTGTGAAAGTGTTGTTTGTGCTGCAGGAGGCCAACTTCGCCATCGTCCTGGAGGAGGATCTGGACCTGTCTGTGGACTTCTTCAGGTGAGTGTAGTTCTGAGCTGTGAGCAGAGGAGGGCGCTGACGAGCCTCTGCAGCAGCTCAAACACACACCTACAGAGAGTTTCTATAGAGGAGAGTGTAGTTCTGAGCTGTGAGCAGAGGAGGGCGCTCACGAGCCTCCAAAGCAGCTCAAACACAAACACACTCACACACAAACACAGACAGAGAGAGTTTCCATAATGACCCACAGTGGAGATTCTTTGCCTTAAATCTTTTGTCCGTTTCTCTCTCGTGTTGAACCAAACTAAAGTGACACTTGTGGAACAAACAGGTTTCTGTGAAGAGACTTTAGAGGTGGTTTTATTTGTGGTAAAATCATCTTTGACACACATGTTGTGTAATTCTGAGAACATCTGTTTGTGTTTCCAGTTTCCTGAGTCAGACCATCCACCTGCTGGACGAGGACCAGAGTCTGTACTGTATCTCCGCCTGGAACGACCAGGTAAACTGTTCCACACCTGTCCTACTGTCACACACACACACACACACAGCTGTCCCTCATCTGTCCCACATGAGCACAGACAAAAGGACCAGAGTCTGTCCTGTGTCTCCGCCTGGAACGACCAGGTAAACTGTCCCACACCTGTCCCACTGTCCTACACCTGTCCCTCTGTCCCACTGTGTCCTACATGAGCACAGACACGAGGACCAGAGTCTGTACTGTATCTCTGCTTGGAACGACCAGGTAAACTGTCCCACACCTGTCCCACTGTCCTACACCTGTCCCTCTGTCCCACTGTGTCCTACATGAGCACAGACACGAGGACCAGAGTCTGTACTGTATCTCTGCTTGGAACGACCAGGTAAACTGTCCCATACCTGTCCCACTGTCCTACACCTGTCCCTCTGTCCCACTGTGTCCTACATGAGCACAGACACGAGGACCAGAGTCTGTACTGTATCTCCGCCTGGAACGACCAGGTAAACTGTCCCACACCTGTCCCACTGTCACACACCTGTCCCACTGTCCCACTGTCCCACACACACATCTGTCCCACACCCACCACAAGTCCTACACCTGTCCACTGTCACACACCTGCACACACCTGTCCCACTGTCCCACACACACATCTGTCCCACACCCACCACATGTCCTACACCTGTCCCACTGTCCCACACCTGTCCCACACACACATCTGTCCTACTGTCCCACTGTCACACACATGTCCTACACCTGTCCCACTGTCCCACACCTGTCCCACACACACATCTGTCCTACTGTCCCACTGTCACACACATGTCCTACACTGTCCCACTGTCCCCACTGTCCCACTCCACACACATCTGTCCTACTGTCCCACTGTCACACACATGTCCTACACCTGTCCCACTGTCTCACACACACACACAGCTGTCCCACATGAGCACAGACACGAGGACCAGAGTCTGTCCTGTGTCTCCGCCTGGAACGACCAGGTAAACTGTCCCACACCTGTCCACTGTCCCACACACACACCTGTCCCACTGTCCCACACACACATCTGTCACACATCTGTCCCACTGTCCCACACACACATCTGTCCCACATGAGCACAGACAAAAGGACCAGAGTCTGTCCTGTGTCTCCGCCTGGAACGACCAGGTAATGTTCTGTATCAAGGCAGTTCAAATGTGCTCACTAAACACTAAAGCAGACCTGTTCAACTTAACTCACATTCCAAAGGTTTGTACATTTAAATCTGGGTTATTACTCAAGAAATATTGGCCAACTTTAATTACTTAATTTGTATGAAAATAAGATTTGTGTTTTTTTTCTTTCTTTCTTTTTTTTTGCACATTTCTAGTGGAAAAAAATGTGTTTTTCATATTTTTAGCCAAACAATTCACTTTGCTCTTGTTCTGTTGGCAAATATTGTTTGAAGAAGGTTAAATAATGCTCAAACAAAGATAAACATGAGCATTATCCATTTTAAGATTGTCACTTTTCACAGTGTATATTTCAGTCCTGAGTTTTCTCGGCTTTAGACCTGGTGTAGCCGTAGTTTAGATTTGGTTTAACGCTGATTTGTAGGAGATTAAAAATAGAAAGCAGCACGAGTTGGTATCACTATGAAACATAAATCTAGTCCGGGGAATGTTTGGTGCAAACCTCGTGTCAGAAACAGTGAACCAGCCTAGAAGCTCAGGTCGTCTGGGAAATGAAGCTGAATCGCCCTGCACTAAAGTGTCCCTCTGTGGTCAACTAAAAACACCCTGTGTCCCAGCAGGACAGTGGACCCTCCACATTTGAACTGAGACTTTTGGGCCCAGCCACACATTATGGAAGAAAAACTATAACAACCAAGTATTTGAGACAAACAAACATCAGTTGTGGTGTTTCAGAGACTCTCAGAGACCAACACAAAAACAGAATTAAATAATAAAGTCTCATGGGCCACGTGTCTCACATCACATCAGATGTAATACCAACTACTCCTGTTTTAGTCCTGTTTTGGTCCTGGTTCAGGGTTAAAGTAGGTCAGAGTCTGGTCCTGAGGCAGACCTGGTTCAGACCTGGTTCAGACTCTGGTCCTGAGGCAGACCTGGTTCAGACCTGGTTCAGACTCTGGTCCTGAGGCAGACCTGGTTCAGACCTGGTTCAGACCTGGTTCAGACTCTGGTCCTGAGGCAGACCTGGTTCAGACCTGGTTCAGACCTGGTTCAGACTCTGGTCCTGAGGCAGACGTTACAGAACAAACCTGAAACCTCCTGAGCCTGAAGTCACTCCAGGAATCCAACCTCCACCGCCCAGGCCCGTGGACCCAGACCCGGATCAGGTCTAAGGATCAGGATCAGGACCAGAGGCTCGGGTTTGGGCCTGAGGAGGATCTGTCCTGGACCTGATCCAGGTTTAGTCCGACGTGAGTCTAAGTTTAGTCCTGAAAAAGAGGATTTAAACACTCGGCTTTCACTGCAACTGAAGAAGACGTCTGCAGGTGTTTAGCTGTCACTCAAACCCAGGACTAGACCGGGTCTGTAACAGGTCTAAACCAGGTCTACAACAGGACTAAACCAAAAACTCAACCATGTCTAAACCAGGACTAAAGCAGGACTCACAACTAAACTCCAGTGAAATGTTTTATTCACAAAAGCCTCATGATAATAATAATACTAATATATTACAGACACAGCTCTGGGGATCCTCTGTAATGTTCATATTTTCCAGTCCAAAGACAAAGTGACAGTGGTTCTCAAGCAGAGGGGCGCGGACTGCAGGGCGTGTCCAGAGCTGGGTCTGTCAGAGTCAAAACTAGTGTTTTATTGGTAAAGAGCACGAAAACACCATGAGGTTTAAGGAGGAAAGTTGAGTTGAAGAAGCTTCTGTTTTTAATCTGTCATAGAGTTTCTCTCGCTCTCCCTTCCCTCTTTCTCTTTCCTCGATCTCTCTCTGTTCTCTTTCTTTCAGGGCTATGAGACCTGCCTCTCCTCTACAGGCTCATGTTTATAACCTGTGTCTCTGTGTTTGTCTCTCTCTCTCTCTCTCTCTCTCTCTCTCTCTCTTCTCCCCCCCCCCCTCTCTCCTCTCTCTCTCTTTCCTCTCTCTCTCTTCTCTTTCCTCTCTCTCTCTTTCTCTTTCCTCTCTCTTTCTCTTTCCTCTCTCTTTCTCTTTCCTCTCTCTCTCTTTCTCTTTCCTCTCTCTTTCTCTTTCCTCTCTCTCTCTCTCTTCCTCTCTCTTCTCTTTCCCATCTCTCTCTTTCTCTCTCCTCTCTCTCTGGTTACGAACACACGTCAGAAGACCGTCTCTCTTGTACAGAGTCATGTTTATAACCTGTGTCTCTGTGTTTGTCTCTCTCTCCTCTTTCTCTCTCTTCTCTCTCTCTCTCTCTCTCTCCTCTCTTCTCTCTCTCTTTTCTCTCTCTCAGGGTTACGAGCACACGGCTGAGGATCCTCTCTCCTGTACAGGGTGGAGTCGATGCCTGGTCTGGGCTGGGTCCTGAAGAAAAGTCTGTACAAGGACGAACTGGAGGCAAAGTGGCCCACGCCGGAGAAGGTAAAAGAAAAGAGAGGGAAGAGAGGGATGGAGGAGAGAGAGAGAGGGAGAGAGACCACGCCAGAGAAGGTAAAAGAGAGAGAGGGAGGAGAGAGGGGGAGGGAGGGAGAGACCATGCCTGAGAAGGTAAGAAAGATAGAGAGCAGGATGGAGGTAGGGGAGGGAGGGGGGGGAAGAAAGAGAGGGAGAGGAAGAGGAGAGAGACAGAGGAGGAGAGAAAGAGACAACGCCAGAGAAGGTAAGAGAGAGAGAAAGAGAAGAAAGGGAAGGAGAGAGATAAAGGAGAGAGAGAGGGAGAGAGAGAGGGAAGGAAGGAAGAGAGGAGAGGAGAGAGAGAGAGAGAGAGAGCCAGAAAAGTGAGGAAGGGGGGAGGAGGAGAGAAAGAGAGAGAGGTGTGGAGTGAAGAGCAGAGGAGACAGCTCACAGGCCTGAGGAGTCCAAGACCAGACTCACTTTTGTGACACAAACCTTGTGAGAAAAATGTAAATGTAAACTCGTCAGAATAATCATGTGACCCTGGAGCTTTAGCAGAGTCACATGATTCTGTCCGAGTCATGTGACCTCAGACTGAACAGCTGCAGGGTCTGAACATGTGCATGAGGCTGACAAGTGTTGGTCTGGTTGTGTTCTGTTACTCTTTATATAGAACCAGTTATTACACACACAGACACTTGGGTCAGTCCATCTCTCTGTGACCCCTGACCTCTCTCTGACCTGTCTGTGACCTCTGACCTGTTCCTCAGCTTGGGACTGGGACATGTGGATGCGGATGCCGGAGCAGAGGAAGGACAGAGAATGTGTGATTCCAGACGTCTCCAGGTCTTATCACTTCGGAATCATCGGCCTCAACATGAACGGATACTTCCACGTGAGTCTGGGTCTAGTCCTGGTCCAGACCCCGGTCTAGTCCTGGTCCAGACCCGGTTTAAACCCTGTCCTTTCTCTCTGCAGGAGGTTTACTTTAAGAAACACAAGTTAAACACGGTTCCTCTGGTGGCTGAAGGACGTCAACAGTTTGAAGAAAGAAGAATATGAGACGAGGTCCAGAGACTCCTGAGGTTTAGTCTGAGTCAGAGTCCTGATAGAGACCGAGGTCCAGAGACTCCTGAGGTTAGTCTGAGTCAGAGTCCTGATAGAGACCGAGGTCCAGAGACTCCTGAGGTTAGTCTGAGTCAGAGTCCTGATAGAGACCGAGGTCCAGAGACTCCTGAGGTTAGTCTGAGTCAGAGTCCTGATAGAGACCGAGGTCCAGAGACTCCTGAGGTTAGTCTGAGTCAGAGTCCTGATAGAGACCGAGGTCCAGAGACTCCTGAGGTTAGTCTGAGTCAGAGTCCTGATAGAGACCGAGGTCCAGAGACTCCTGAGGTTAGTCTGAGTCAGAGTCCTGATAGAGACCGACGGTCCAGAGACTCC